>JANHGB010056692.1:0-50629 GCA_026283785.1 Coracopsis vasa
GAAAGTTGGGGCTGTTGAGCCTGGAGAAGAGAAGGCTGCGTGGAGACCTCATAGCAGCCTTCCAATATCTGAAGGGGCCCTATAGGGATGCTGGAGAGGGACTCTTCATTAGGTACTGTAGTGACAGGACAAGGGGTAACAGGTTAAAATTTAAACAGAGGAAGTTTAGATTGGATATAAGGAAGAAGTTCTTTATTGTAAGGGTGGTGAGGCACTGGAATGGCTTGCCCAAGGAAGTTGTGAATGCTCCATCCCTTGTGGTGTTCAAAGCCAGGTTGGACAGAGCGTTGGGTGACATGGTTTAGTGTGAGGTGTCCCTGTCCATGGCAGGGGGGTAGAACTAGATGATCTTAAGGTCCTTTCCAACCCTAAATATTCTGTGATTCTATGATTTTGGAGGAGGCAAGGAAATTTTTTGCTGAGAAGCAGGCTGACTGTTCTGCTAATCATAGCAAGAACAAACCCTCTTTTGTTATGTGGCTGCCTCCACTGGAAGGTTTTCAGTTGTACAATTATCACATGTACAGAAAATATTTTTGTTGCTCTCTCAGTTTGTCTTTGTCATGCTTGCATTTGGATATCATACAAAGTCTTGGCCCTGAATTCATGAATACATATTTCTTTAATTATTATTACAACTTATGATAATACTTTCATGGCATTCTGATGTACTGAGTGATTCTGTTCCTTCAAGTGGAGTATTTTGTACATGAAGCTACTAGTGTGTGAAACCAAACTTGTTGCTTTTCGATGAAAGCCTCTCAGGGTTTTGAAAAGCAATAAATGCATAAAGTCTTCAATTGTATTCTTAAATTGACAGGAGAAGTATGTTGCCCTAATGAAGAGCAAAACAGAGTTTCAGTTGGAGTTGGTGACTCTTGTTGCCAGGGAATGCCTTACTCCATATCAGGCAATCAAATCTGCTGTGGTGGAACCCTCCATGACAGTTTCAATCAGCAGTGCTGTGGTGGAGAAGTCATAAGCACAGATTTAGTCTGTTGTGGTGATGAAGAAAAAGGGACTGCACACAGACCTGTCACAGGTACGTGATAAATTTTCAAGAAAGTCAGTCTTCACCTTTCTAAATCTCTTCTGTCATCAACCATTCAGCAGTGACATACTCAGATTTAAGGTGTGTGTGCCAATTTGTTGAAATGATGTTGGATTTTACTATAAAATGGTGAGCTTTCAATAACCCTTCTTCACCTTCATCCAAAGGCTGCAGGGGATGGAGACACCAGAAAAATTCGAAAGGAGTACATGATCTTTCAGTATGCCAGTCAGAAAATAGGAACAGTCTCCTCTCAGTGAGTAGAGCAGAGGTTTGACTTAGCTGCCTTGTGTGCTGCCATGCATTCTAGTGCAGGAATTTTCCATTTGCTCTGGAGATGTGGGGTTAGTCACCTAGAAATTGAAGATTGCTATGCTGTCTGCTTTGTGGTCTATGCCCCTTCACTTGTGCATCTACACAGGGGTAAGATATTGCAGTTGAAAATTAACAAAACTTAATCCCTAGTACTAGACACGTGCTCATATGGTGTATCCCATTAATCTCCTGCATACCATAGGAAATTAATCCATCATTCAGAGGTACAATCTGAACCCTACTTCCTCATAAAGCACTCTGTGACTAGCTGGTGAGAGAGATTGGAGGTATTATTACAAACCCTATTCAGGTATTTTCATGTATCTTTTCTTTCCACAGTTATTAGACAAATTATATATCATTAGCCTTAGGCTTTCTCAGCCTGACAAAAAGGCTTCAGAAACAATTGCAGTCTCAAAGGGAAGCCTTATTTCAAAACACAGAAATAATGAAGGTTTAGTACCCAGTTCTTCTTGGTATACAAAGAAGAGTGATGCAGTGCTTTCACCATATGCAAGTTTGAGCCTCTAGTTATACAACTAAAGATCTTTATATATAACTAAGAATCCAGATCTGAAGGCTGAACTCCTCATTTCCCCAAAAATGAGCTTTATCTTCAATTTTCTTTTTTTACATTCACTGGAAACTTCAGCTGCTGTGGTATTAGAATTGTTCTAGTTCTGAATTGACTGCCAGGAAAGACTAATCAGAAGAGACATTGCAACACAGTCTGAGGTCTATCTACTATCCTTCCCTTCCAGTGGTGACTCATGGATTGAACAGCACTGCTTGCATGTTTTTAACTCACCCTTACTGTGATCCCTAATTGTGCCTGATCTCCAGCATCTACACAGGCTCACAACATCAGCTCTGAACAAGGCCCTCTTGCATAGCCATGCATTGTGTGGCTGCCACAAGACAGGGCTGGCTCATAAAACATCTCTTTATGTACTTTATTACTTAAACTCTTTTATTTGCCTGCAGGAGCCCTTTAACAAAATCACATTGAATTGACTTTCTCACACCAAATCAAATCTCCCTGGTCCCAGTTCAGTTGTCTTTGTCAATATGTATTTTATAAATGGAGTGAATTAACAGATGCTGTTGGAATAGAACTGCTGGGGTAGCATTTATGTTTTTACTGCTCTCTCTGGGCAGATGAGTTGTGTAGGAGTATAATACAGATATCTTGGGATGAAAGTTATGTTCTTCATTTCAGTATATATATATTGTTAACATTTTTTTTTCTTAAAAATATATATTTAGAAAACCGTTCTGTCCCTCTTTTTAAAATGTGTTTAGCCTATAGCGTTCTATCATTTACACCATTCTTCATTAGAATGGGTCAGGATGACATTTTTTGGGCTATTATAGAAGAAAACTGATTTTTTCATCACTTACAGGTTTTCGGTGAGGACTTTATGCTGTGAGCCGGCATACAGCTGAACACAAATACAGGTTTGAAAGATGAGTTAGCGCCATAGTTGAAATGAAATGGTATTCTTTTGCATTAAGCATAGAATAGATTATGGTTCCTTATTATATTGTATACATCATGCTCAATATGTTTTTCTTAATTTCTTAGAGTAATTCAGCCTTGCTAAATGCATCATTAAAATGCACAAGCTAGGCACAAAAATCTACCAGCTCCCTATCCCTATTATTATAATGATTCTAATGGAAAAATACTCTCTCTTTAAAACATAATTTACTTATCATTAGCAAATACGTAAGTAGAATTTTGCAAGAATATGGTAACTGGAAATCTGATCTCAATGCCTAGAAAGGGAAGAGGTATCAGGGTGGCTTTATGCAAAAACTGAAGTGCTTCTGAAGCTTGTTTTGGTAGTTGGCAGTGAATACCATGTTGAAAATACAATGACCATTTAAAGCTTTTTGGGGGGAGTTTTAATTCCTTGAAAAAAGTCATACAGGAAAAACATGATCACTAAACGTGCAAACCTTGTGCACATCCTTACTTTGTTGCACAACCAGTTTGAAAGCAGCGTGTGTCTGCCCGGTCTAGACCCAGGTTTGCGCTGAGTGTTTTTTTAAGGGCTTGAATCATAGAACTTTTTCTTGTGTCATTATATACCTTTTTTCAGAGTCTGCCCTGCAAAAGGAGATGTCTTGTTCATCTCACATTACTCTTTTAATTGCCAGGTTTTTAGGGTTTCTTTTTCACTCCTTGTTGGTCTAATTTAGTGGGGTGACCATAGAGACATCTACTGGCAAAGGCTGGCAGTGATGCCATTGTATACACACATCCCGAGCCCCACGGCTGTGCTGTGATTGTCAGTTGTCCATTTTTGTCTATTAAGGATAATGTCAGCTAAAACTACTCTTGGATTTTCTTTTAAAGAAAAATAAAATAAAAGCTAGTAAAATGCCACAATCCTGACATCCCAGACTTACGCTTTGTACTGTTGTGGTTCCCGATCTGTAATAGTTGCAATACCCATGTGTAAGCCAAGGATTTTTGGAGTAGTTTGCAATGTACACTGGCTCTGTATTTTGCCGATCAGAGGATCCTCAGTCCTGATCCTTTTAATACTCAGTTTTTCCCTCTTGAAAGCATTGGTTTTGCAGATTTACTAAATTAGTAATTCATCACTCAGCTCTGTTTGTAAATTTTTTCAGTTGCTGGGGATGAGCATGAAATAATTGTTGACAGAAATCACAGTTAGCAGGAAGTGTCTTTTCCAGCCCATGGATTTTCTTTTTGCTGTAATGCATTATGTGCCTATAAAACATAAACATATAAAACATGACAGAAAGATTCCAGCTGATTTATAAACAAACCATTTGTATTTTGGTATTTTGCTGAATTCAGCAAGGGTTTGTAGGAATTTCTGGATCCTTAAGCAAATTGAATAATGTGATTTTTAGAAGGCAAATCAATCCATCAATATTACACGGTCCTATTTTGGGGTTTTGCGGTTTTTTGGTTGGGTTTTTTTTTGGGCATATTTAAAATCGTACATTTGAGGTGTCAAGGTTCAGGAGTCAAGTGCTACATGTGATAAATTAAGCAAAGGTCAGAGGCTATGCAATGCAGTTTCAGAAGATTGTCTACCTCTGCTTTTGCAGCTCATTCATGCCGAAGTGATGCACTATGGGAATTACTACCAAACTCTGCTCTGCAACATCTGCTCTCCCTAAGTGAGTTAGTGCATGTCAGACATCTTTATGTCAGAATATTGCAGTGATGGATGCAGTCTTCAGAAAATGCTGCATAAAAATCTGGTGTGCTGTTCTGGCCATTAAGTGAAATTACTATTTAAATTAATGGCACTGTCACAGTTTATCTGTGCAAGGAATGAACGCTGATTAGGGTATTAAGTAATTAGCAATTTATCACACTGGAACAAGGTTGATAATAATTAAAGAAGTAATGGTTTACCAAAGAAACTAGAAAGGGAGTCACTTCTTGTTATGTGAGTGAAATCTTGGCTGAAAAAATTAATTCAGTTAAACAAAGATGAGATTCGCTGGGAAAGAATACAGCTTTCTTTGTTTCAATAGGAAAACAGTTCATTATCAGCATTTTAGTTTGCCTGTCAAAAGTCTCTTGGGGTGGAGTTGCTTATTAGTATTGAATTGAGTAATTTTCTGCATTAATTCTCTACTTAAAATTGGTAGAATCATAGGACAATTTGGAAAAAGGGTGTGATGAGGAGGAAGTATTTACCTCTTGGAGAGCTGGTGATCGTGGTTTGATTGCTGTGAATAGAACCAGCCCTGAAAAAAGGGAAGGTATGTAAGTAACATCACCATTTTCAGTCATTCCAATGACTGCAATGAAATGCTCTGAATGCTTTAGCAGGATCGAACTCTTAAAGAGTAACTTTCATTATGTATGACTTCCTAAGAGAGATTTGCTGCAATAAATGGCAGTGAGACAAGTGGCCACTTTTGCATGTGTTTTAAATGCCTACATACTACAGAAAAACTATGTCAAAGACAAACTACATTACAGATGTAACAGTATATTACAGCCCTGGTTCTTCGTGTGATATCTGTCTAGTTGAATTAGTAACAACACTGATTTCGTTGCCATTATAGAAGTGTGTGTAGCATTTGGTTCACAGTTAAAATGTACCCCATTCTTTAAATGGTGTGAGGTTCAACACCAGTATTTCACAAGTGCAGAGTGATTCATGTGAATGCATATATTTTATATATATATGTAAATGATCAGCTTTTAATTTTATAATAAAATTATTAAAAATGCAAATTATATTTAGATATTAACTTCTCACAGAACGGTTCTCTGTATCCGCTGTGGATATTTGGCAAGTCACCCATTTGGTTCTACATACCTGGTATGACCCCCGCGTTAAAATATAAAATAAGACATGAAACATTCTGGAATGCTCAGATGCACTATTGGAAGACTGCCCAGGTGAGGGGGGGACTGGAAAGACCAGACCTGACTGGAAAGTACATGGAGAAGCTTTCCCATTTTCCACATTTCTAAAGAAAATTTTCATCAACAGTCTGTCTTCGCCCTGTTGTGCACAGCACATTGCTATGGTACTTCATAGCACAGGTTCTTCCAGAAGTTCAGCAATGGTGTAAGTTGATTGTAGGGGATCCCTGTTTATTCTTCTAATTCTTGATTGTTTTCAGTAGGTCTGGAAGTCAGGACGCTTGCTTCAGTCACCTCACGTTCGAATTTAATCTTGCTTTAGCTAAATCTGCCTAATTCCAGCTGCTGATGGTTTTATGCCAAGCTGTATTGCATTCTGAGCTTTCTCCTTTCTTATCTATTTATTTACTTACATTTCATATTCAGATATATTTTTTTGTTTATTCATTTCAGGGATGTTCTGCTGTGGGCAGGAATACGTGAATAAATCAGATACCATATGCTGCTCAGGTTCCAGTGGTGAGTCCCTAGCACATGTTAGAAAGAATGAGCAAGTGCCAGTAAAATGCTGTGAAACTGAACTTATTCCAAAGAGTGAAGAATGCTGTAATGGAGTTGGATATAATCCTTTGAAATATGTTTGCTCTGACAAGATTTCAGCTGGAATTGTGATGAAGGTAATTGATAGAAAATCTCTCAGTAGCTCTGATTTCACGATGGAAAGAGAAATACACTGTTCATAACTATTTTTCTAAAAGAAGAATATAAAAAATCTTGTGTGCATTATTCATTTTCACATTACATCCATATTAATACCGAATGAGTTCACCATGATTGATGTTATTGCAATGAGTTCTAAAGGAATTAATAATGATTAGCTGCCTCTGTGAAGTGTTGCCCAGCACTTCAGATTAGTACAGCGGCTAAAAGCTGGCATACTAACAAGACTGACATGTATAGCCAGTTTCTGTTCTGTGACCACTGTTTCTGATGATGTTCCTTAAGTGGAAATTAAAATTGAAGTGGCCAGTTCTGAAGTATAAAAATGCTATTACATTTCAATTTTGGCAGGTAGTATTACTATAAATAAAATAGTATTATATATTATATATATTATATATATTATATATATTATATATTATATTCAGCAGTAGTGGGATAGGTCCCTATATAACTTTTAGCAGCAATGGGGGTATTATGTTTTTGATACCTTTTGTGCCTAATGAATTGTATAGTTTATTTTCACTCTTTTTTAACGTGTGAGTAAACCAAGCACTATAAAAGTTAATTCCACCTCTTCTGAGAGTGGCCAGTGATTATAGGTGTTGGCATGAGACAATCTGGCCAAACTTTCAAAGCTGTAAAACCTTGCAAATTTGATAGAAATCTTCAAGAGTCAGCATCCTGCTGTTACACCTACACTGTAAAAATATTTTAACTGTTATTACAATTTTTGTTTAAGAAAATGAACATTTCAAAGGATGGAAACCCTGGTTTTGTGGATGTTTATTGTTTCATATAGAGACAGGGAGAAAGTGGGTGAGAGAGAGGGAAAGAAAAAAAGAGAGAGAGAAAGAGAGTTGGATATTGTGAATTGTGCAATATGGAAATCAGATCGGTACTGTAAAAGTAAAAAGAAAGCCAGACCTCATCCTGCCACGTACAGGTGTTTCTGTATCATTTTCATTCATCTGCAAAGTTAATACAGAAATATTTCTTCCATCTTCTCCTTTTCATGTCAAGGTTTTCATGTCATTTCATTTTTAGACTGAATAATTTTCTCCTACAGAAGATCCAAGTGTTGTGATGAGTCAGCTCCAGTTCCCCCATGCACTGTATTAGTAGTTCATGGAACGCAAGAATAGGTTAATGAATTCTGGTAGATAACATGCAAGAGCCATGCCTTAGGTATAGCATATAAACAAAGGCAGCACTTTGCATTTCACTTACCCACGGTGGAAAAGAGATTGCAGTGCTAGCTTTCTGATGTGTGTAAATTTACCGACACTAAAAGGACTGATATTCTGAGACATAATCTGGAGCTACTTTATATATGAATCCAGACCATCTATATCCTACATCCTATATTGATATTTATTACAATGTAATTTTTGTGAAAGTGCCAAGTTTGGGAAATTAAATTAGCTGAAGTTCATAATCAGCTAAAAAACTAATTCTAAAGGTAAATTAACAAAGCATTAGATAGAATCTGTTTGGTCTTCCTCCAAAAGTTTGGGGTCTCATGGACAGAAATATTTGTAGCAAATATTGCAGTACATTCCTTCCTGCAACAACCTATATTTTATGAGAATTATTGCTCTCTAGCTTACGGTTTGGCAAAAATACTGTTCATGAATTTTAACGGAAACTAGTGGATGTTCAGTGTGTATTTCTGTTTCTGTGAATTGTTCTTTATGGGTCAAATTTTATATCTGCGTCAACATTTGCAGAGGTCCTCTTATTGCAGCAAAACTGCTGTTTAGGAAGGATGTGGTAGAAGACATGATTTATATAGCCCATGGATAGAGTCCTCTGCTTGAAAGCTGCCAAGGAATTGCACAGAGCCCTCTTGTGTACTTGGCAAGCTACATGAGGGGCTGGGAATTAGCTACTGATTTGCCACAGGATATTGGCTTTGCAGGGACAGAATGTTCAAAATCTTGGATAAAATCCTGTTCTCACTTGATTCTACACTCTTCTGTGTTCAACAAACCCAGCCACTGGGAATTCTAGTGGTTAAAATTTGTGATGTTTTCATCCAAGGACCCTACAAAAAAAGTCTGTTTCTTTTAGACAGGATTATAAAAGCACTAATGAGCAAAGAAGCAGACAGACCAAAAGCTGAAAGAGTTTCCCATATGCTAGAAATATTTGTATGTTGTGTAAAGACAGAGAAATACTAATGGAAGCATTTCTAAAGAAAGAAAGGTGCAGTATACATGTTAATACTGAATGTACATTCCTTAGGTAAAAGAAGAATGCAAGGCTAATATTCTTTGCCCTTTATCTATGGAGGCAACAGCACATTGTGGCAAGTGTGACTTTGATCCCAGGGAGAGTATCTGTGTGTGGATAAAAGGTTCAGAGAGTGCTACAGAGAAGGAGATAAAGGAAGGTGTGTGTCCAGCTGAAGAGGAGACTGTCTACTCAGGAAGCCCAAAGCAGTATTCATTTACAGGTAATGAAAAGTGGCGTATCAGACTGGTGATTTGCTAGTGTGTTTAATTCACTCTGGAGAAAAAGATGTCCTGAATGCTATCAGGTACTCTAATTAAATGTGAAGCAGTTGTGGTGAAGTAACATTCTTTAAGAATTAATTTGTGAATCAGGACAGGATCTTCAGGGAAATGACATGAGTAGTAAGTTTGGTGAATACCTAAGGTCTAAACCTGCTTCCACAAAAGTTGATAGAAGCATTGCTAGATCAGAAAATGGCCCTGACTAAAGGAGCAACTTCCATATCTGTCTTTAAACACAGAGGTAGTCCCATAGCCCCAGGTAAAAAAAATGAAGATTATTTTGTATTTGGTAAGACTGAGATAACCCATGTGTAATTTTCTTTTTCCAGACGTGAACCTCGAACCTTTTATCACATATGAGTACAGGGTGGCTGCTTGGAATAGCTATGGAAGAGGTTTCAGTGAAATTAGCAGAGCTGTCACTAATCAAGATGTGCCCCAGGGTGTAAGTCCACCAAAATGGGCCAAAGTGGATAACCGGGAAGACATGGTACTGCTAAACTGGGAGGAACCACTTCAACCAAATGGTATTGATACATGTCAAAACCAGAGTAGGTTCTGTTTAACTGACAAGAGTTCCAAAATCACAAAATGTTTCTTAATTAATCACTGTCACTGGCATACACATATTCCTAAAATTCTGCAAAAAGAATTTCCTTTAGGTTGAGATGATTTTCATTGCAAGTAAGAGTAGAGTCTACCTTCACAGAAGGCAATTTAGTATGTTTCTAAGAAGTGTCCAGAAGTCTCTTTTGAGAACAGCAAATATCATCGTAAAATTACAATCATGTCATAAAATATTTGGGGGCTTGGAGGTGGGGGTGGTGATACACGTTTCTTTCAGGAAAAATTGGTTATGATTTTCAAATAGTGAGAAAACTTGGAAGACCTCTCTTAATCAAAAAATTGAGATCTTCTGAGATGGTCAGGTTGGATGGAGTCTTGGGTGACACGGTTTAGCACAAGGTGTCCCTGCCTCTGGCAGGAGAGCTGGAACTAGACGATTTTAAGGTCCTTTCCAACCCTAACTATTCTATGATTCTATGATTCTGTGTTGATGTAGAGATTGAGGAAAGTAGCTGGTAATTGACATTAGCTGCTTGAGCAGGATGATTATTACAGTGGTCACCTAGATATTTTGTTTAATATCTTATGTGTGCAGAGTATAGTGGTATACCATCACACAGGATTTCTCAGCTGACAAAAGGGAACATGTTCTTCTGCAATAGGTCTTATTCTTCACTACATCATTCTCCGAAATGGAATCGAGCATTTTAGAGGAACAGAAATGAGCTTCACAGACACAAGTGGTGTCCAGCCATACCAAGAATACGCATACCAGCTCCGAGCCTGCACTGTTGCTGGCTGCACAGACAGCAGCAAGGTTAGTGAATTGGTCTCTATGGAACTGATGCCAGAATTTAATCAGCCAGTGTGCTAACATAAAAATGCTTCTGGAAAGGTGTAATTTGAAGACATGCTGATTATTGAGTAAGTGAATAACATCAATAATCTTATTTGGATTCATCTACTGATGGGTGATTATTTGGAACCTAAGATTGATATAATCAAGCAGCAGAAGAAAGCAGTGTCTCAGTCTCCTGGCAAAGCTGAAATTGCACTGTAGGAACTGATGTTTGTTGAAAAGAAAGCTGTACATGATAGAATAGAGTAAAGAGTATTAAAATGCACTTTCTCCAAGGCTTAAAATCAAATTTTTGCTTCTCACTAGGAGGTCTATAGCCTCTTCTTCCTTGCTGTTTTTTAGTTTATCTGCTTTAGCTCCAGTCTATCAATTTGTTCAACAACCTTATTTTGAGCATCCTTGCACTATATTACCCTTCACTGTCTTTCCATGTCTACACCTGCCTTGGACTTTACGCTTCCTATGTTTCCTACACTTCCTTTGCCTGCCTCTGCTTCAGTTTGGAGCAGACACAATCTCTTCCCTCCTTTTGTCACTGCTTCATTGCCTGCTGTATCAGTTTAAATCACAGATGCCTTTCACCACCATTAGTATTTAACCAGCTCTAGTTTCTATTCTACAAAGTACCTGCCATCGGGAAAAACTATTTCTTAAGCATGTGACCTCTTTTTCACAGTAGTATCCTTGCCTCTATGACAATGGATTTTTAGGACTGCAAGTGGTCTAGGGTCTGTGGGGCGGAGGTGAGGAATAATGACTGTGCTTTGTAATTATAATATCTATGGGATATTATATATATGTGGGGTTTTCCAGGTGTTTAAATGTTTCTCTTATTGGTGCAAGTCTCAGGCAAAGTATAAGAAAAGAAACACTGATACAGAGGGATGGAGATAGGCACATAGTCCTCTATGTGCATGCAGAGCTGTGGTCTGGAAGCTGTATAGGCAGAGTTGCCTATACAGCTGTATAGTTGCTGTATAGGCAGAGTTGCAGCAGCCATGGGCCTGAGCTAATGTATCCTGCTTATTTCACTTCCAATTTCAATTACTTCCACTTTCAATTACAGAATTAAGAAGCTTCCTGTTGCAAACACTGAAGTCTGCAAGTAGGGACTGATTCCAACAAATGCACTAAGACAATATATTATAGAGGGCACATTTTATATTTACAGCATAATATACTTTATGGCTGTAATAACAGAAAAAGAAAAGTGATTCTCAAAGAGAAAAAAGTCTGACACTTAATAAACCAGTGTAATTTGGAAATGCTTCTGTAGGAGATGGTAGAGATGTGTCAATGGAAAATTAGCTTTTTCCTTTTCCTCCTATTCTTTTTTTTTTCTTGTAGAAAAAGATTAACAAGTGCGAAGTTATTCTATCATTCAGAATCTTTGGTTTCCTTCCAAAAATATGGACTTGCAAATAACTACAATAGAGTTCAGACTGCATGGGATAAATGGAGGCTCAGCCCCATGTTTACTGGTGCTTAAAATACATGAAATCAGGCAGTTAAAATGCAGAGACACTGACAAACCATATGGAAGAGAGTTATCAAGAGTTTTGAAGCAACACAGTTTTTGTTGTTTCACCCTGTGCTACGCACTGCAGCTAAAACACAGTGAACCTGTTGTGATAAATTGTAGGCATAGACTTATGTAATGTATTCAAGGTCAGATTTCATTGTGAAAAAGGAGAAAAAAAGTAACTAGTTCTCCAGGCCCTTGGTAATGATATGCCAGCCCAAACAACATTTTAAAACAAAAGTGACATTCTCATTGATCATGGTATCTAGTGTACTATTACATTAAATTGCTGTTTAATTCATATGTCTTCAGGTAGTTGCAGTCACTGTCCAAGGAGTCCCAGAGAGCGTTCAGCCACCAGACATCAGTGCTTTGAACTCAACAGCATTACATTTAAGCTGGATTGCACCCAAGAAACCAAATGGCATCATCAAAGAGTACCAGATCAGTCAAGTAGGGAAAGGTCTGATATACACTGATGCTACAAGCAGAATGCAGCACACAGTATCAGGTAAGGAGACAGAGTGCTCTGGCAAGCTAATGTCCTGTCCTTAGATATAAGACAGTATTAATATACTAAAAATGCTACTTGTCTGTAACTTTTAAATCCGCAGTATTAGGCACAGTTTAGAAAGCTTTATCATGACTTACCTTAAATTTGGGGTTTTTTTCAATCTTTTTAGTTTCTGGCTGCTGTTTGTTAAAATACTAATAGATTTCATTTCAAAAATATAAAAAAACCCCTATCCAGCTCAGTTCAAGATGCATGCTTTGTGTTGTGCTTGAGGTCTCAGATATTCTGTGTAGGCTTCCCATCCCTTCACACATATTTGACTCTCTCTTTTACTATCATTAATGTTCAGTAATGCAGTTGAAGTCACCAGTGCTGCTCTGAATGTATAGCAGTGTAGGAACAGTACTTTATGCCTGAGATAATAAAAAGGAAAAGAAGACAGAAAGGGAAAGATCCTGGATTCTGTTTATAATCTTATATATTGCTTACAGACATTTTCTAAGTACTTGGTGAAATTTCACTAGTGTGTGTGTGTATCTGAAAGACATTTTAGTCAAGGCGTTTTGGGGAAAGGTTTAACTCAGTCCTCAGATGTATTATTTTCACCTATCCACTTCTTATTTATATTTGAATGTTACACTGAAACAACATTATTAGAAATGGTTCTGTTGAACACAAAGCATTCTGAGCTATCATTTTTCACTCTGACCTCAGGCTGCTCATCATATTTTTGTTTTTATGATTTTTAGGAATTCATAAATACATTATTTTTTCTTTTCCTTCCCACCCCACCCCTCCCACCCCACCTCCGATTAGGAAACAGAGATTTACATATTATACACATCATATGATAGCCACCCAAAGAGCAGAAGTTGACTTAGGGCACATAAAACCTGTCAGGCATATATGGCACTCTCAACCACCCCTCAAAGCACGAGTCCTGAGTGGATCCCTTAGTGCTTTAAAAGACATCATGTTGCTGTAGTCACTCACAAAGGAGTAAAGGTTTGCTGTTCCTTTTTGACAGTATCATGCTTAAGTGCGAAATTCATCATCAGAATATTATTCCTGTGTCCTTATTCAGTGCTTCTGGACATAAGATATTAACTGTATGCCAGTTGGTGGTAGGTGTTTTAGAATTGCTGTTGTTAAGTTTGTACTTGTAAAGAACACCTACCAACAAGGAATGATCTATCAAACCCATTGAAAAATACTTCTTGTGCTCCCACTTCCTTCCCAAAAGGCAGTTATACCTCCAGAGTAATTGAGATTTTAATGCAAACAATACCAAATGAAATCACTTTCTGAGAAACAAGACTCATTTTAACTTTTGTGTGCCTGTTCCATTAAGCCACTGTCCAATGCTGCCATGTTAAGACAGGAGTGAAAAAAGCGATCATTCTTCCTGACAGTTGTAATCAAATGTTGTGCTGTTTTCTACAGGAGCTTACTTGGGTAATAATGTGGAATTCATGGCAGTGATTTAGCAATGTGGATAATTGTTGCTCTCTAAATTAAAAGAATAAGATAAAACAATCAAATTTAACTCGTACATAACTTCAAATGTTTGAACTGTTGTCTTTTTCCCTGTGGATGTATGTTTTGATTTTCTCATCTTCCTTTTCTTCCTTCTGTCTCCCCTCCTCCCAAAACTGTCTGCTTTTCCCTGAGCAACAGTTGAACATTAATGAAGCTGTAGCATTAGTATTTCTTGAGACTTTGAATCTAGGGTCTTGCAAATAACAGACACCTTGCCACTGCACCATTGTCTTGCTGCTTATTTTTAATTACATCAAAGCTTTGGAAACATGATCCCACAAATGCTTTGTGGGAATAGCGGTGAATGTGCTCATCATGTGAAATCCATAAATTGCTTATAATCCTCTCAAGATGTTAAAAAAAACATTAAGTAATTGAAGACAGGAAGTCCTCAGTTAATTATTTAGAGGTGTTATCAATGCTTTAAGCAAACTGAAGCATTTTGTGCTATCTCACTGAGTTGAATGCCACTGGGACCTGGGGGCAGCAGCCATCATCTTCTCATATTCTCTAATGCAAACAGCACATGGCAGCTTGTCAATAAAAGACCTTTTTATATCATTTATTACTGAACACTTCCACTACCCTGTACAGAGCAATCTGGATGACAGTTATGGCATTGTTTCACTTTGTGTTACTACTACTTTACAAATGGGCCTTCTAATGCTTTGTAGAAGGGCCAGGCAGAGGGTAAGACTGAAGAAAATAATTAGGGAAATTGTAAAAGAAAGCTAAGAGTGCCCTCTTCAGCAGAAGCAGGTGGATTTATAGCAAAGATTTTCCTCAACTCCCCCTTTTTAATACATTAAAAATAATAGCTCAATTAAGAGGCTTCATTGAGAATTTGTAGGATCAATCATCTTTAGGGTAAAAGCTGAGCAAGACCATTGATGTTTATCTTAGTAAAAGAAACACTATTAACAAATACTTTATGACTGAATGGTTTGAAATTCTTTCATCTGAACATATTCTTCATTTCAGGGTAGTAAAAATAAAGAGATACAGAAATACTGTCACCAGTCAACTCATCTCCATGTAGCACTGATTCAATTAGTAATATTTATCTAAAGGAAACTCTTAGGGGTGGAGGGATTGTGTGAGGCTGTGGTCAGCAATCTGACATCCTCCTAAGTAAAATTCCCACTGTGGGACCCAGGAGCATTTTTCTGGGAACTGATTACTGACATTGCTGGAGCCATACCCACAAATGGAGACAAACAGTATTAGAAGGAATTGATTTGACTAATAGAACAATGCATTCTTGAAAAAAACCCTCACTCTTTCACAGCGTTTTGGCAAATGACAGTTGCTGCAATAACAAAATAGGCTGCTCAATTAAAAAATAAAAACCATAAACCCACAATAGACCACAAAAGAAAAGAAGTATCCTCTAGTGAACAATCAAGCAGAGAAATCGGAAAAGCAAAATGCTGTTTATGTTTTGAGATTATCTTACTTGTTATTTTTATTATTAATCACCTACATAGATTTGCACAGAGCTTTCCAAAGCATGCATAAGACAAGGCATTTAATGCAAATCTTTAATAATCTAGATAAAAATCTTCTGCGACTGCTCTGTGTATGACAAGAGGTTTCAGGTATCAGAATTTCACCAATAAATTCAGTGAAACCATGTGCTCTTTTTTAATGCCCAGTTTTCTCTTTAAAATGTAGTTGTAAATGAGTATTGCTTTATTATGCATGTTTCCTTTAAAAGTGAACATGACTCCCTTTAGGGGAATTCAAGTAATTTGTTGCCACAGTAATCTTTTCTATCCTGAAATGTTAAATACTTGGCTTTCCTCCATGCCTTTGCCTCTCTCTAGTCTGCAACTGTCATTTGCTCCCTTACTTTTATACACAATGTTCAGATGATTTTTCTTCTCTTCCAGTTCATGATTAGGTTGCAGCCAGGGCTGTCCCTCTGGGTCATCTCTTTATCTTCTCTCCTTCATGTCTTGTTCAGTAGTTAAGTAGCCTGCATTGTTAAGTAGCCTGCATGTCTTCCATTCAATATTTTACCTTTCTATGTAATTGTTTCTTATTCTTTCTATTTGGTCATAATATATTCTAATTTAAATATCTTCATAATGGCTATGAGCAAATATTTGTTTATAAACAAAGATCTTGTCCAGCCTTTCTTTCTTGTCACAGAATTGCATTGTTCTTGAAGTAATTACAATTAAGCACATGGGCTACATCAAAAGTACCTTAAGGTCACAAAGCCATGCACTTAAAAATCAACTTATATTAAACATTTGAGTTGACCTGTATAATCTTAATTTAGCCTCTTTCACACAAGCAGTCAGCATTAAACAGTAGTGTAGTTATTTGTACATAGAGTTACTGTCTCATTCAGTCCACAAGCTATGCCTCTTCTGGGTAGGAATGAAATGGAAAAAAACCCAAAACAATTCAAAACAAAACAAAATGCTCCTGTATGTAGGACTGCTGCCTCACCTTTTGCTATGCTTGGTAAGTTTATTCCTTCTGGAAATCTCAGTGTAAATGGGCCTAAGTCTGCATCTGCCCAGAACTAAATTTCCTTTCTGCTTGGTGGAGGTCAGGGAGGCACATGGTCTTAAGGTCCTTTCCAACCCTAATTATTCTATTATTCTACGATTTTATGATTCTATGAATGTGGAGCACAGTGAGGGAGGCAGCTGGGATGGTGCCAGCCCAAAGGGATAGAATGTGGATCACGGAGGGGCTGGAGACATTGGCTGTCAAAAGGAAGAAAGGAGAAGGGGCAGTGTGCTGGGAGGATGGTCAAGTGGCAGCACATGGGGCAGTGTGTTAACCCATCAGCTCTCTGTCAAGCTGCTGCCTGTCTCCCTGGGGCCATCCCCACTCCTGCCTATGGTCCAGAACCCCATTTCAGCCCATCTTGGAGATGTACTGGCCTCCACACAGCTCTGGCCTGCCCAGCTTTGGGAGGATATCCTGGTCAGCACCACTCTTAGGGAAGCGCCTGGGCTGGGGCTGCCATGGTCCCCAACTTGGAAGTCTCATGAACCCTGTGGGATGCCAGATTAGAAGGCTACAAGCAAGTGGACAGTGGCAGAGCATGGAGGATAGGCCACCTCTTGATCAAGGAAGCTGGCTACTGTTGTCCGGGGCATTCATGTCTGTTCAGGCTGAGGTACTGAGGAAGGCACATCTTGTCTTGTTCATTTTCTGAACATCCTGCCTTGAAACCTGGGGCCTGAATTTCCTGAGCTCTTGGAGCTGCAGATGAAGGCACCAGTTGTGCTCAAATGGATGAAGTTTTGCATGAGACCAGGTTCTCTGACAGCCAAGTCTCAGGCATCCCAAATGGCCTCCTGGCAGGTCCAGGCAGGTATTTGTTTCTCAGTGTCTTTGAGTCAGCATCGTGGTTCTGGGGGAGAATTTTTTTTTGTCCTTTCTTTTTTATTGCTATTCTTCTGATACTTTATGAAGCCATTTGCAATTCTCAGCTTGTGGTGTTAGTAAAGCAACTGTATGCTCTAGGGCCAGACACTACAAAATTAGGCAAGCTAGAGACCAAGGGAACACATCTTGGAGGGAGTATTAGACAGGACTGTGCCACAAAGCCTATACATAGAGGGAGTCAGTTCGTATCATACAACATCCTAATACTGGGATTCCCTAGTTTGAGAATTCAGTTTTGAAACCTTAACATTTTCACAGGTTTTGTATATAATTTGCTTCTTGCTGTACTATTTGTCCCTTTTGCATTCAGGAAGAGGAATGTTTTTTTAATGTATTATGAAGTGTTAACAAGAGGATCCTTGAAAGCATTCAAGAGAGAGAGATTTCAGTGTCTGTGCCTTGTAATGTAATTTTTAAGATTAACTTTGAGCAATACCCAAAAGAGTAGCTTAGCAAAGACTCTGTAGCCTAGGCAGGAGCAAGCTCTGTGTGGCAGTTTGATCAGCAGTTAAAGCTGAGCTCTGAGGCATTTAAGATAGGCTCACAGGGGTCTTAAATGCAAGAAACCTCTGACGGATGTGCAGAAGTGGCTATTTTGAAAGCTTAGTATCTTAGCCAATTTTTTGATGAGTCCTAAAGTCAAATTCTAAAGCTATGGGCAACTTGACTTCAAACCTGAAGTCGTTGACACAGAGCACAAGGGTGCCTGAAAATTTCCAAGGAAAGGTCAAAGCAATATATTCTCTTTTAGTCTCATTGGAGGATGTGCAGCATAGAAGGTTTGAGCTGCAAATAATCATTTTGAAGAAACCACAAACAAGTGGAATTAGTATCTTGTAGTGGGAAGGGCTTGGTTTTCAGTCCTGCTTCTAAACTGCTTTATGGCATCTATAGTACAATCTTGTAACAAATAGGAAAAATAGGGGGAAAAAATGAAAAAATAGAAGTTGGGAAGGGGACAGGAACACAAAAAAACACCTGAGAGACTGGGTAAATTTTCAGATGGTAATCTGGGCTGAGATCTGGACTGTTGTTACTATGCTGCAAGTGCCATCTAACTTATTTGAAGCTAATTCCAATATATCTATATGAGGGGCGTCCACAGATCCATTGCAGCATGGACATATGTTCAAACTAATTTTTTGTCAGGTCTTTTAAACTAGTAAAGGATATGCATATATAAAATTAACAAGAAAACACCATTTCAGTATTATTCAGATGTAAAATAAGAATGGTTCACATTTTCTTTGCCAACAATATTCAATGTTAACTTTAAGTCTGGTAACTTTCTATGTAGTGACACAATTCTTGGGATGCCCAGTGTCGACATCTCAGTCTAATCTGTGTTTGCTCTTTCTAGGTCTGCAGCCATACACTAATTACAGCTTCATGCTTACTGCATGCACATCTGCTGGGTGTGCTTCTAGCCAACCACTTTCAGTTCAGACTTTACAAGCTGCTCCTCATGGTAAGGGACAAGTGCATTCTTATAGAGATGGTCATGTGGGCTTGTATTTTCTGATGGTTTAACAAAGTGCAAAAATCCACTTTCACCCATCAAGCTATTGTGTATAAATTTACACAAGAGAAAATCCGTCTCTCTTGGAGTTTTTGTATTTTAACACACTCTTTATACTGACTACCTGGCATGGCATTTCTACTTTGGTTTTGAGATTATTTCCCTAAATTTCTCTTTAAGTTAGCAAGGTTAGAATTATTAGATGCATATTTTTTTAAAGCACAAATAAATATGCAGAGACAACTGGGCATATAAAGGCTGCAGCCTTTGGCCTTGTTCTCCATTCAGCTGTACCTTGACCTGTTGGTTGCATTTGATATAGGGTAAATACAGAAAGTGTTTTAAATTCTGTCTCTGGCAATGTTTTATGCTTTCCTTACATTGCTGAAAGCAACAGGACTAACTGTGGGAAAGGGAAAAAAACACAAACCCTTTATGTTTCTGTCAAATTAAAATAGTGTCACTGTGATGTTAACAAGGATATGGCCAAAGCCTCATCATATCATAGTCAGCTCAACAGAAGTGGAGATCTACTGGAGTGAACCAAAGAAACCCAATGGACTCATTACTGAGTATCGATTATTTCGTGATGGAGAACAGATTTTCCTGTGTGGCAGTACAGACTTGAATTTCACTGATGTTAACCTGCAGCCTAACAGGAGGTAAGGCATGTTAAAGCGCTCTGGTAATGGGTGAAAGGAGTTCAAAATGTATGTATGTGTGTTTGTGAAATGTACAAGAGATAAGTCACTCTTTTAACAGGAGAAAAATGTCTTGCCACATTACTTAATTACTGGGAAAATTGTTAGGGCACATTTAGGAGGTTTCCAAGTGTTGGAAAGCCTTAATCAAAGGACTCCCCTTTCCTTTTCTGAGAATAGGCCATTCTGATTCAAAGAGGGAGAGGCTTTTTTTTCCTCATGAGTGGTTGATTGTTGGCGGCTCATTGATTGTTTTTTTCCCTTCATGGAATAGATTTAGAATAAATTCTTTTTTTTTAGACTCTTTATAGTCTAGTCTCTTTAAATTGGTGAAAATGGAAATGTTATATTACTGATAATGCCTAAAGCTTCTAACCATAGTGTCTACTGATCTCTTTGTGTTTGTGCAGATATGTTTACCAGCTGGAAGCCAGCACCTGGGGTGGCAGCAACACTAGTGATAAATATGTTATACAAACACCAGTAGGAACACCAGAGAAAATTCATGTCCCATATAATGTCACAGTAATTGATGCATATTCCATATTTCTAGCTTGGGATGTGCCAGGTAAAAATGTATTTTTATGTAGTAATTTGTAGCAAAACGAAAGCATGGGAAAGTTAGTCTACTCAGGCATGCAGCTGAATCTTTCAGATACTTTATTCTTCATATTTAGTTTTAGTGTTTGTGTGATTTAAATAACCACTATCTAAAGCAGGTGTTTCCTAGACCCATTTTAATAATATTGACCTATAAACTTGACATGGGTGTTGTGAGTATTAGCTGATCAAAAATTGTATGTTCATTTGATCTTATAAAATATCTTTGAGTGCAAGTATTAAAGAAAAAAAGAAAAAGCCACAATTACACTGAAAATAAATTTTCTCTTCTGTTCAGACTAACCTGAGTTATCAACCGGGAAACCTGCCAGACTGTAGAGTTGGTGTTGTCTTGATAGCTACCTTGGCAATTAAAATGAGCAGTTGTCCTGCAGATATTCAACGTTATGCTCCTTTAACGAAAGGTGTCAGAGTGTGACATGGAGATCTTCTTCTAGCTTTGAATTAAGTACATTTTATTCACACGAGTGTTTTGTGGACGTGTTACCTTACAGGAGGGGGAGGGTCAGCAAAGGCCCTCTTCTCCTGAATATCGCCAGGTTGTCTTGGCCTGCTACAGATTTAGGCTAAGAAGGAATAACTGAATAATAGTATCTTTTTATATAAGAGGCTGTGCTCTGTGTCATTAATATAGACCATAGCTTAAGTGATTGGTGTACTTTACTGATGTTATAAAAACGACATGCTATAGTTATTGAGGGATAATGAGAGCATTGTAAATGAACAACTTTCTGTCTAGTGTAGTTCATCTCCAGCAAGGTGTTCTCCACTTTCTCCATATTGGGTTTTTTTAGCTAAAATGAGATAAATTTCCTTTAGAAACTTCAGGTGTTTGCATGTTGCAAGAACAATATATGTTTTATCAATCAACTCAGGGAAGTTTTTAATGTCTCTTCTTCCAGTCACAGTAGAGTCAATTGACATTAAAAATAAAGTCACCTAGAAAAAATATTTTGCCTTCAAGGCTGGGATCACAAGTTATATGGCAGTGCTTAGCAGCATTCACCCTACCCATTTAAGCAATGATTAATAAATCTATAATACCCTGAGCTGTCAATCTTTTAGTTTTCAGATGCACAAAATCCATTATAGAAATGCTATAATATATGAGAAAGATTAAAATCTTAAATTAAACTTTTCCCCCTACTGCCTGAAAGGATTTAGAACCCAGCATAAGGGAGGTGAATTCAAATGGCATATAATCTACATTTGACTTTACTGGAAAGTGACTCATGCTGCATGATTGTTTTGATAATAAATATAATTTAAGGTACAAAATATTCAGCCACATTATAAATAAATTTAGAACATAAGAATGTACTGGAATAGCACAGGCTTGTGAAAAGTGGATTATTTCCCAGAAAAGCTTGTCCTTGTTGTTCTAGACCTTTTCTTTTCCAGCTGCTTAAATTCCTGTTAGTCGTAGTAGGTTACAAGCCCGCAAGGAGAATCAGGCTTCGTGTAGTACATTTGGTTATGTTGTAAATAAGAGTGTGCAGACACAGTTCGTGTATTCCTGAAACCACACAATTAGAGGGGTAAGGAGGAGGCTGGACATTACAGCCTTGTAGAGGATGCAGGGTTGATGTATTCAAATGGCTGTAGGAATCATTCTCCTCAATCAGGGGAAGGCACATGTATTTCTTCACAGGTACTGGGATGCACCTGGAACTGTTATCTCACTTTCATGGATATTTGGTGACTCAGTCCCTTCCTCTCTGCCTTCTTGTTCTGGGGCCGATTATTTAAGTATGAATAAGGGATTGGTTTTCATGCAGTGCCCTGCTGGGTAGATGGGAAAGCAAAACTGTTCTTTTTATTATAGCACCTCAGAACCATTGGCTGATGGTACAGGAATGGGAAGTATTAGCAGCAGATTATGTTACTAAAAGAATACTAAATACTACTAACGCTATAAACAAACCCTGTGTGCAGAAGCATAGATATATACAGAAGCTAGAGAATTAATTCTTGACCATTCATATCCCAGTCTAACACTCATTCTTAGATCTTTGTACTCTTAGTGCTTTTTTTCCCCAAGAGGAAGACTGCAAGGGATGCAGGTTCTGATCTTGTGGAATGGCTTGAATCCCATTAAGAGGTCCTATGGATGCAGATATCTGGGGCCACATACATCCCCAGCTTGATAGGATTAGGCTAGACTCTACAACTTTTTATCCTTATTTATATCATTGTGTATGGAATAATTGTGTTTTCCTGATCTATTTCTTAATGTGTATGAATCCATATTTCAAAATAAGCTATATTGAGATAATAAAGGTTTCCCTTACAAACCCAGAATGCAGCATTTGTTATAAGGATTGCCAGGCTTGGCAGTCACTCTTGGATGAGACATTTGTTTTAATTGGAAGTGTCTCCATGGAAAAAAGTGCATTTTATTAACCAGTTTTGATGAGATGGTAGTTGGTCATACTGTCTTCCTGTCTGTGGATATCAGGGATGCTTTAGCATTCTATCTTCTTATCTGCTGTAATAAATTTGGATCAAATAATCACCTTCAGGATTAATTATGGGCATCACATTACACAGACCTTCCTTTTGGATGGCTTTAATTATAATGTTTCAACTTCTGTAATTTATCTAAACCTCATGACTTTATAGATATATAGCATTTCAAAACTCCTGACTTAGCTAAATAGCAAGGTGGCCAAGTAGTGGTTAAAGTGATGGATTTGGAGAAAATATTTGACACACCTCACTCACTATGGAAAATAGGACTTTATTTTCTGAAATAGGCATCCCATTATCTTGTGTTGCATTGCCTCAGTGCACAGACCTCAAAGGTACGGTACATTTCACTGATATGCTACAGAAGGATATGTTACAATTATTATGGAATGACTATTAGTGCCATGGATAGAGGCGGAAAAGCTGAATGGGAAAAAAAAGGCCCCACCACATAATTCTCCTAAGGCATATCTATAAATGTTACTGATAGGTAGGCAGGTAGCCATCCTGCATTTCAACTCATTGACAACCCCTCTGGTCCTCACTGGGGGCTTGATTCTGCTAGATAACGCCACATGCTGCTGATGATACCATGAAGTCTGTACGTGCTCGAAAGAGGATCCTGCCCTCTGCTCCTATGTTACTTCCTTCATATGTTAAGGATGATCTCAATAAAATGTCTTCTTTCATTGTGTTGTAACACTCTTCTTCATCCACCTTTGGTTTTCTTATCGATTAGAATGAAAGTTGTTTAACATGTCTGGATTCTTACTTTATTCATGGGATCAAATTTGGTATTTGAATGACATTTATTTGTCTCTTTAGCTTCTCCAGATAAGCTGGTTTCTCCTTTGTCAGTGCCTCTCAAATTGTTCTGACTTTTGCTAAGCCAATGTTACATTTCCTCATTTTTGTTTTCTCATATAAATTATTGTTTGCTCCACAACACTGTAGGGCAAGCTTTTCAAGCTCAATGTGCAAATTTCTGCATCTTGAAACAAATCAGCATCTCTAGCTACTAATATCTTCAGAGTCTTGCTGGGAATACTTGATACAACCAGAATGAGATAGCTGGATATTTGAAGCTTAAAGTAAACACTTAATGTCAGGAAGCCAAATAGATTGTTTCGGTTTGTGAAGTTTAATATTAAAATATAACTTCATTCTTACTTGTTTTAAATAAAAGATATTACATTATTATTTTACTGTTTGTTTACTATAAGTGAATGAGTTCAACTATTTTGCTGTAATTGTGATTGAGCTTCACATCATATTAAACAATGTTTCAGCAATTGACTTCAAACAGATTTTTTGCTACCGATCTGTAAAACAGACTGTGGGGTTTTTTTCTCCAATTCTAAGCATCTCGTGCTGCAAATTCTATTTTGACCTACCCTAGTTTTGAAGTACACAGAGCCATCAAACCTTATTTGCAGAGTTTTGCACAGAATTGGCCATTAAGCATTATCCAAATATGCCCACAAAACCCCAAGGTTTAGTTTGATTGACTTGTCCCATTGCAAAATGTGCACCTGCTGTGAAATGCAGTCACAGGGAAAAAATAGTGGAATAATTTAACTTTTATATTTGTAAAGATAATCAGGGTTTTTCTGATTACATCTTAACTTCATAAATGTTAAATAACCTATCAGCATCTACTTGTTGTAAATTATGAAAAAGAGTATTGCTGGGAATATTAACCAACTAAACCCTTGTTCTTTAGCGAACATGAAAATGTGTTATGGCACATTGTCATTGTGCTCATGGTAACTTTGACACCAAATAACAAAACTGCCATTTGCACTTAGGGTAAATTGGTTCATTTGTGCTTTTACGGTTCCTTTTATTCTGACATAAATTTATGAACTCTGGAATTAACCAAGCCGTGTGGTTTCCCAGCTGACTTTAACAAACATGCGCATTTTGTTTCCCTCACTCATCAGAGCACATGAGGTAGTAGTTTCAGACTGGCTGCAGATGCTGAAGGCTATTGTGGAAGAAAGAGGGTTTTTACAGATTGTGTGTTGTATAAGTGTGTATTTTTTCTCTTTCAGATTACAAAGAGATACTCTGATCTAAGCATTTGATTAATCACATAAAATTGCAGAAGGATTTCTATTGGATATTGGAATTTTTCAGGATGTTTACTTGATTTTATTTACAATTTCCTGTTCACTTGTTGAGAATGTTTTTCCTCCTGAGCATATTCATTCTTGGTATAATTCCTAATACATTGCAACATTCAGCAGGATTTTAAGATTTTAGGGGTTTGGTTTGGTTGGGGTTATTTTTCATTTCTGCTGAGATATGGACTGAATGTTGGACATGGATAGGTCAATCATTTTGAAATAAGTGTCCTCTGCAGCATATTGATGGCTGGATTCTGCTGTCCTTGTTTGTATTTAATCTTCCTTGGGAAATCAAGCATTCTGAATAGTTCCAATTTCAAAGATTTCTGGTGAATTTTGCCTAGAAATTCACCGATTGGATGCACAAAAAGTGAATTATGTGTCAGTTTAATAAGATAGCAAGGTTTTCTAGCTGAAAAATCTGGTCTGTTTGTCAGGACTGGAGAAGAAGGGGACCTGAACTAAGAGATTTAAAAAAGGTTTCTATCTGATGTGCTGTTTACCACATCAAGCTCTTACTTTCAGATCTTCTGTGATGTCCTTTACAGGCACTCCAATTACAGCAAAACAGCAACAAAAGGTAGTTTAGATGTAATAATATAACTTTAAGTACTGGTATCATTACACAATGCATACTTAAATGAGCTCTTCCAAGGCATTTTATCTTCCATATATCACAGACAAACAATAGCCTTCTTTTTTGCAGAAGCCATCTAATTCAAGATCACCTCCCAGAGTTTTACTCTGTAACATCCTGTATGACTTTAAAAGTCGTGTTTCTGCTGATCCATTCTTAATGATTAGATCTTGGTGATTTTCTTGAACCTTTTACATTGAAAAAGGAAAATCTTGCAGTGGGATTTTTGCACTTTCTGTCTCCTTTTCTCCTCACCTCTTCCAATGACTGGTATCAGTGCCTTTGTTTTCTTCCTGTAAGCTGAGCAGTTGAATAAGATTGAAGTCATGCCACTTCAGGGTTTTTTCTTTTCAGATCTTTTTAGTGTAACGGAATTTTGTTTGTTTACCATCTAGAAAGGCAGCAGCATCTTCTTTCTTTGGGATTTTTATGTCTTCTTTCTCTTCTAAGAATTGTGAAAACTTGGTATTTCAAAGATTTTTATGATCTTCCAAAGTACAGTGGTTATTTATAGTACCACAAATAAACTTGAAATCTCTCTGATTTCTTATAAACCTTTCTTTTTTCTTTAGTTAATGTACATAATCACATACATAATTAGCTAAAAAAAAAAAAGACATCTAAAAGATGCACAACAGTGGGAAAAAAAGTTGTCTTTGTAGCTTCAATTATTACATTCAATATATCAAGTTTCAATATAGGTACTTTATTAGAGAAGGACCAAAACCACAATTAGGAATGGAAAGATTCTTGAGATCTGGACAAGTTTCAGAACTGTTCATAGGCATCTGATTCTTGGTGGAATCACAAAGACGTCTCTGTGACAGCTAAAGTAGGTGCTGTATGAAAGCAAAATGTGCTCTTAATCATCAGGTACATCTTGACTCATTTCAGAAAGGTACCTTCTCTGCTTTATTCTTTCTTAAGATTGTGCCTTATGTGACTGCAGAATGGAGGAAACACACATAACAGACAATCTTCTTTGGCTGTTCTCCTGCGTTTATGAAATTGCTGCTGTCTGCATAGAGCAGTCTATAGTGGACAAAAAAGATAATTAGCCTACAGCTCATTTCCTAATAACAAAACCAAAACTACAAAACAAAACAAAAAACCCCACAAACTCTCAAGAAGTCATGGGAGGAAACAAGGAAAGATCCAGGAACCTGTGACAATCATCCTAAGATGATGGTATATGGCTAAGCTTGTTCTTGTGAAGAAACTGCTTTTTCAGCTTTTCAATAGAACTGAAAAAATAGGAATTGACAGCATTGGAAGAGGAATGATGGTGAAAATGTCTGAATTACAACAAAATAGTAAAAATTAAGGGTTTCTTTTTCTTCAACAAAAAGTAACCTGTTCTTATATCAATTGAAGCAATATGTTTCTTGGTTCAAGCTAGTGTATTGTTTTTCACTGGTAAAGCAGGCTAAAAACTCACATGCAGGTACCACTGCTGGGCTGAAAAGGGATATCCTGAATGGTTGCAATTCACTTTTTTGATCATGTGCCTCTCTACTCAAGCAGCAGTGCTTAGTAGCTATTGCCCCTCCAAAATAAAGAAATAAAAGCTGCCTGGATCCCAGTCATAAGGTCATTCTTCCTGGAAGTAGTAGCAGTTGCAGCACGAGCATTGACTGAACTGAATCGAGATTAAGTAAGAACTCTAATGCCTGCCTTCCAGTTGTGATCTGTAGATGGATCTGTTTCAGTTTATATTTAAATGGCTGTAGTTTCAAAAAGAGGCAGTAGGTAAAACCTCCAGAGGGGGCTTACATTTAAAATTGCATGTGATCAGTGCCTCTTTGAAGTTGTCCTGCACTACTGTTAGTATTTCAGATAATCACTGGCTGTTCTCTGTGTCACAACAGGGATATGCATAATCAATGTGCCTTTGGAATACAACATCTTATTAAATGCGAGCAGTCCCACTCTACTAGTGAAGCCAGTAGGACGTGCACATTATGCTCTTGTCCATGGCCTGGATCCCTACAGCCTGTATGAGATAAGAATACAAGCATGCCAGAATGGTAAGATGATTTTCAAAGTCTCACCTCTGTGACTGGGAAGGGAATGGAGATTTTTTCAGGTAAATTCAACTCATTGAAACAGATAAAATCTTATTCCTACATTGGAGTCCAGTGTTTACATAGTATAAAGAAAGCCTAGCGCTGAACGAAGCATAAAATATTTCTCTACGTTATATCATGAATATTTTAAATGGAGATTTAAAAAATGTGTTTTAGGTAATGTATGCCATTTTATTAAAAGTTCTTCACAAATAGCTTAATGATTCTTAGAAATTTGCATACAGAACAAAATCAGTTCTGTAACTGTTCACCAGCAAGAAGTGGTAATCATAAAGACAGGAGAGAAGAGCCCAAATATTACAAAATTCATTGCCTTTAATGGAGATTTTCAAACTCCTATTGAAATAAATCTTCCTAAAATGACACTTCTTAACCAATTCTCTCCTCACCTGCACTGGTGAAAATCAGGAGTAAATAGTCAGTGAAACCACAGTAATTTAAATGAGTTTTTAATAGTGAAATGAGGCACCGTTTCATTGGAGATTCATTATTTGACATTTATTTGCTTTTACTGTGCACTTTTTTGAGGAAGAACTCTCATCACTAAGCAAACTTACGGTTTTGTAGGTGGGTGTGGAGTGGGTGGCAAAACATACGCAAGAACTGCCGAAGCACCTCCTAGAGAACTGAGCCCACCTATCGTTAAAGCAATGGGATCTGCAGTCATAGAAGTGAAATGGGCACCACCTAAGAAACCAAACGGCGTTATTACTAACTACTTTATTCACAGGTAAATACTTTCATCACCTCAGATTCTTAGTCTCATTGAACTGTTCATTTCTTTATTCCTTGATATACTAGGAGGTGAAAAAGAAGTGTAGAAGTACATGATAAAGTGTATATCACCTTTCAAATGCTAAAGTAAGATCCTAATATATTGATGGACAAGTTGAGAATAATTGCTGAGGCAAGAATCATCTTCCTGATCGACAAATGACAAAAAGCAGGTGAAAATATATTTTCAAAAGTCCAAAGGGACAGAAAAATATTATAAGATAGATACTCTCACTGTGTTTACCCCAACTGCTAGGTGCATTCTTCAGTCCTCTCTGATAGACAGTTGAGAACGTTGAAATGGAGACAGGAGTAATTCACCATTTCTGAGGTTTTTAAAAGCAAAAAAAGGTATCTAGGTTCCTAATACAGATCAGTTTTCCAAGATAAGTTATGTTCCTGTTTGTAAGTAATTTGGAGTGTGGTAACATTGCATCTATTTGTGTTGCTTCATGTTTGTATTCAGCTGCCCTGTTTAGGTGGTTGATTGACTTATCCTCACTCCCTATGAGGAGCTTCATAAGCTCTGTGTGAGGATTTTTCCATATAGATTGCTGTGTTTAAGGAAGTATCAAAGTAGCAAAACACTGATGACTGCTGTGCCCTTTGACCCTTTTATAAAAGCTCCTGAATAGCTTCAGAAAGGCAGAGAATATAAAACCTAAGCCATGTATTGAAAAGGAACTTAAATTCTGAAGTTCCTGGTTTTCCCAGCTCTAAATATGTGTGGCAGACACATGCTGGGATGAACCTAGAGTTTGGGGTATTTTATTATATTAGAGCTGTGACTGAGAAGACAGGGAATTGAATTACCTTTTGAAATCAGCAGTGATAATTAATATAAATTTACTCTGTCTTAAATACATTAGGAGTCTCTAAAAATTCCTGCTGTCTTGAAATATCCTTTGTTTGCTCTTTTTTAATTATCTGATCAAAAAAACCCAAGTCCCTCCCCTGTATGAAGAGGGATGAAGTATATCTTATAGCCCAAGACATGTCACTCTGTTGGTTTTGTAAATAAAGCTGATGATTACTGCTGCTATTCCATGGCAACCATAGAAAGGAAAAAAAAAAAAGAAATGTAATGCAGAAGGCCTGCTTCAGTGAAAAATACTGTAAATTGAATTTGACAGCATTTGATGGCATTTGATTATTCTAGTCACAACCAAACAATGATATAAAGAGTAATATGGAACAGAATGTGTACTGCCTAGCAGACTCAAAAGCAATAAACCTTCCTCCAGTGTGACACAATCACTTCACAATCATAATTGTAGCCTGTTTGATACCTCTGAGTACAGCAGAAGGGCACTGACTGACATAGATACATTTTGTTTTTTATTTAAAGTGAAATGAAAATGGCGCACTGGGGCTCCAGATACAATCGGTATATTCACCTACATAGCCATGAATCACTTGGCAGTTATTTCAGCTGAAGTTTAAATGTGCTTAGACAACAACAATATCAAATCTTTCTCAGATAGCTGCAAAAAAAATCAGAAATGGGATGTAAGCAGATAGTTCTTTTTCATTTTGTAGCCACATGTAGCCTTACATTGCTATAGCAGCAAGACTGCAGTATTTCCGTGGGAGGTTATGGCATGTAATTTCTTCTTCATCATGTCCCTCTTCCTTCTTGTGTCACCACCAAAACAAATTCATTTAACACAAAACCTGGAATGCTTGGGGAGCTAGTGTGTGTGTAGATCTTTGCATTAAAATGGCAGGACTCGTGCTTTCCTCTAGAACATAAAAGCACTTGGAATTTTGCACACACTTTGTTAGACACCAGCAAAATTAAAATGTTAGTTTATGATGAAAGAGATGGTGACATTTCATTTTGGATCCATATAGAAGTTTCAAACACAGATCTGAAGCTTTTAAACTTTTCCAGCAAGGACCAGAACTTGCTAGAGACTGTGAATGAGAAAAGATCTGGTTCATGAGATAATCACCTAATCTACTTCTCTTCCCGTTCATCATTACCATAGCCTGCAAAAATAATAGTACAGAAATAGGTGATGTATTTCTTGCTGTATTTTAATAACACAGAGGTTACATCAGCTAATGGAACTGCTCTCTGTTGGCCACCAGCATGCACTGTGTAGGATGCGCATGAGATGACTCTGAAAGAAACATTGCCTGTAAAATTATATGTAACTTTGGTTCATATTTTGCTTAAGGGAGTGTCTGAATTTCTGCCGAAGTGTCTATGTCATGTTCAGTAAGATTGTATTACTTAATATATTAAGATTATATGCAGGTATGTGATATGTGAGATTGTAATGTTGCTCTAATTAGCTGAGCAACCCTTATGGTGAAAATGTAGCTGAAAAATTAACAGACAATTTTAGATAGAGGCCAAGTCTCAGTGGCTGTTGACTGGTGTGACTTGCAGTGTAGAGGCTTCTAGACTGACTCTTTCTGATTAATTAATTGCTTATCCTTCTGCCCTTGCCCATGAGCTGCACCCAAGCCAGCTTGCAAGGCACATATATTAGTAGGTGGTTTAATATAGGAATCCTTATGGATGGGTATGTCATTAACTATAAGAACTTCTGGAGGGCTTTATTTATACCTGTAATTGATATAATACCTAATCCAAATTAGCATGTTGCACACAATAATCTCAAATTCTTTTTGTTCATTTGTTTTACACAAAAGCCTGTAAAAAAAATAAAAGAAAGAAAAACATCCAAACTACATTAGTATAGATTTGTTGCATCTCAGTGGTAAGGGAGGTAGCTTTGTTTAATTGGATGTGAAATTGTAGAGGGGGAGCATTGTTGATGTTGCATTATTCCCCCACATTGGATGGTATGATTCCCAAATCATTTGAATTTTGCTTCAAGACTTCTCAGCATTTTTAGTAATAACTCACTACCACTCTGGTAAGGAAAACGGCAGGCATTGCTAAGCCTTTGGTTTTGTTGCATGGTGAAAGGAAAACACGTGAAGAATGATTCTGGATTGACCTGTAAGACCTCGGGGATTCACTGAGTCTCTTTCCACATAAGAAAGCTGAGGGGTGCATGTTGTAGTTAATGTTGCTGCAGTTTTCCGCATACAGCTCTACAGTTATCTGTCACAAAGAAGATTATATTCTCCACTTTATGTCATCTGGCTCAGATTGGCAGTGGGGCAAGGAGAATTTACCTTTATAAAAATAACTGTTTCTGAGCATGTTTCAAATGAATGTAAGCAGCAAATCAGACTATGCAGATTAAGAGACAGCTTCCAGCTCTTGGAAATGTTATTCTCCTTTGCAGCTCATTGTACATAAGAAACACTTCCAGTTAAATGAGCAGTTGCATCTTAAATCTGAAGATGGTTGAAATGATTACAGACTGTTCTATCACTTCTGTTCAAAGTTTATTCATACATGAAGATATTCTGGGTTTTAGCACTACAGATGGAACCATTTACCTAACCATAAGTTTCATTCATTAAATATTCAGCAGTAACAAGATCTAAATACTTAACCAGACTACATTGTACTGCTTTGCTTATGGATGAGCTTACAGTTGGTGGCATATTTGATCTTTCAGTGTGAAAAAACTGTTTATCACAGTCGCAAAAATTTATCAAACATAAGTCTGTGTATTCATTTAAGTGCCATACTGCTCGGTCAGACAAGACATATTAAATGTGACATTACTGCACTAAACTACTTTCTTTTCACTAATTGATTGATAGAGAATTTTTTTAGGCATGTTTTTGAGTACACAGGGAAAAGGCTATGCTTTTAAGCACAGAAGAAAGACATAGTAATGACTCATCTTTCAGAATTATGTGTCTTGCATAAAATCAGTGAACAGCATCTAAGGGAGATTTCTACATAAGACTTAATATGACATTGCAATAGAGCATGGGGAGGTATATTAAAAATAGGTGATAGAATTTTGGGATCAATAGGAAATTTTGTACCTCAAACCTTCCAGACATTTTGCTGCAATAGAGAGAATTGCTAGGGAATCTTTCCTGCCTGTTCTACTTGCCTTTCTTCACCCAGTTCTGCCTACTTAGTATCAACACATCTTATGATTGGCCTATTTCACTATACTAGCAACATTGTACCTCAAAACTTCCCTTTTGTTTTTTAAACCACACTTTAATCCTTTTAAACTAAGCAGTGTCCATATAGCCTGCTTATCTCAGAGTTCAGCAAAAATTCCTTAGCTCCATATAAGAAAATAATGTTTTTACACATGCCTTATATACACAAAGGATGAATAAACAGTTGTGTACACACATGCATTCATTACATTCTTCATATTTTCCATGTAAATACCTGGGAATAGACTATTGCAAGAAGCTAAGATTATCAGTTTAAAAAAAGAATTTGTTGCATTTTATGTTTTTAAAGTAATTCCTGGGTTGCTCTAACAAAATTAAATCGGACAGAATTCTGTGAAATAGGTTTTCTCTCGACAGAGAAATGTTCTTTAGCTTCTGTGTGTGTGTGTAGTGATGATGACACCCAGTAGGCAGACAAACCAATTTGACTTCTGCAGATTTGCCCTACTTGCAAGAAAAGTGGCAGATAATGTAATTTGGTTTTTTGTTGTTGGCATGGAGGGTGAAAGTGCTTTTATGTTCTGCAGAGGCCAAGGTTTCTGTGAAGAGTAGGGGAACTTCTTAAATTCATGTGCAGTACAGCACAGCCGTCACTGACATTTATCACAGAGTTTAAATGTAACCAACTTAATTTCACACAAACATTTTTATGCCAAGTGAGAGAATTGATTTGATAACTCTGTTTCGAAGATGAGTGCTTGCCTTATTACAACTGTTGTAAATTATATACTACAAAGGGGCTGATCTGTAATCTCCCCTGATACACTGAATATTACCATGTCCAACACAAGAAGATCTGTAGTAGGAATGTTATGTATAAATTTATATGTGCATATATATGTGTGTGTGCATGAATACATATATGTATTTATGTATACGCATATGTACAAAAATAAAAACCCATTGTGCCAAAAGCCTATACAGTAATTGTCTTCATATATCTTAATTTTGCATTTTTAAACACAAACAACAATGAAAAAAACTATGTAGTTTCTGACAAAAAAGCACTGCTTGTGATATTTTAACAAGTTTTTGTGGTGGAGCTGCAGATTCTGCTAAGTTTATGTACAAGAGATTACTTGTCCCATTCACAAGAACAAGCACAATATTTATTGTGAGCAAACCAAAACTTAAAAGTGCACTGCTTTGGCTTTGAGGGCATGATAGAATATTTATCCCTTGTTCACTAGGTAACATTTGATTTTCAGAAATGCTGAAAATGTGCACCCATATTATAATTCAAGTCATTGCTTAGCAACTACGTATGGATTAAAAATTTTGTGCTCTAAATTCTGAATGTCTCATATGTGGTGTTCTATCCTAAAAGGGCAATATGCTATTGTACTGTTACTCTGCTAATACCGACTGTAACAACACTCTTGTTTCACATGTTTTAGAGTATTCTGTTAGATAAAGGAGAATAATTAAATGATTACCTCAAAAATCTCTTCTTCACTACTCAGCACCTAACATAAGTTTCAAAGAAACACTTTTAAAATGCAATGATAGGCAGTTCCTTGTGTCTGTAATGTAAGTTCTTTACCTTTCTGAGGTAAAGGTTGAACTTAGAACTTCAGGATCTAATACCATGGGACTGTTGAAGTTCTTTTCAATTTTGAACACGTTGTCTTTGATTTATTTTCAGACGTCCTGTGGGCCGTCAAGAAGAGCTGCTTTTGTTCATCTGGGCTGAAGGACCTTTGGAATTCATTGATGCATCTGATGCTCTACAACCTTTTACCCTCTATGAATATCGTGCCAGAGCTCAAAATGCTGTGGGGTCAGTGGACAGCCTGTGGGCTTCAACCCAAACTCTGGAGGATTCCCCATTGGGCATGGGAGCCCCTTGGGCACAAGCAACCAGTGCATACTCAGTGCAGTTGAACTGGACCCAGCCTGTCTCTCCCAATGGAGTTATATCTCTGTATCGAATAGTCTATCAAGAAAAACACAGTGATCCAACGTTTAGCAGCCCTGCTGTTACAGCACTAACTGTAGCGGTAAGAATTAGACCACAAAACCATGTTTAAGTTGTTTTTCCTCTGCTTTGATCTCTGTGGTATTTTAAAATCTTATTCAACACTGATTGGAAAAGTGGGGGTTCCAATTTCCAGTAGTTTTGTTGGTTTAAACTTTGTGTTTGGCCCAATGCAGACTGAAATATTTCACATTAATATCTAATTCCTGGTAAAGGCAAATAGATTACTCAAAAGCATAGATGGATCACGTCTGGAGGAATGAAGCACATGCACCTAACTTCGCAGTCTTACTCTGAAAGCTTTTTGTCTGACTGTTGAAATAGCTGCACAGGATATGCACAAAGAACAACAAAAACAGTCCTTCTTGTATGTAATGATAGTTTTGTAATGCAGTTGGAATCACAAAGCAAATGAGTTCATTAGTAATTACACAGTTCATATATGCAGTGCATTTGCATGTTCCACTCATAATTAATCGGTAATAAAAGCAGAATTACTTTTACTTTAATTACATGTAGTTACGTTAGAATTTTACATTGCGCTGCCAACATGTCTTTTCCTTCAAGGGGCTTTTCAAACATGAATGTCTGCAAATATTACATTTCAATTCAGTATGTGGAGGGGTAGACTCAGGAAAGGGCAGCTTATTTTTTGAACTGACTGACAATGTTATGTAAATCAGTGACAGAATTGGTTATGGTTTGTGCAGTTACCCCTGCTTTTCCCATCTATATATTACATTCTAGTCTTTCTCTAGAATGACAGCTTATAGATAGTTGAACTGAACTGCTTATATTAGTGATAGCTGTTGTGCTTGACTGTTTCTGACAGTAAGTTTTAGAAAATGTTTAGGGAGGTTGTAATATAGTTGTGTTTCCTCAGCAGTGCCACCTCCTTTTCATAAATCTAGAATTTTACCCAAGTGATACTCATAGCTGTGTTTGTATTGAGTAACACCAGAAATCCCCTAAATTCTGAAGTACCCGAATTATAAAGTATCTGCTTGACATTCAAGTAGGATCCTAAAAGGCTTTCTCTGGAATACCCAAAAGTAACTCCCTCAGACAAATCTCGACATGACAAGGTGGGAGAAGTTTCCAGCTGAGTAATCTCAACATGCTCTTGTGATCATATGGTTGCAAAGCAGTTTTGTGTCTACCTTCCTGGAAGCGTGAAGGGATTAAGTTTGTAATGCATATTTTTCTGAAAGAGAAAGAAGTTCCTGAATTGAATGATAGGAATATATACTTCTGGCTTCTGAAGTAGTTGCATTTGCACTGCTAGGTTTTAAAAAGTAGATTGGGATTTTAAATTTATTGAACTTCAGTAGCATTTTGATACTCAGCTCCCTTGTTTAAAAAAATATAATCACAATATAATTGTGATGGGACACCTAGGATTTCAAACCCAGTGGAATGACAGAGCTTCTCCTAATGCTCTGCTTGAGCAGCGTGCAGTGTGTTGCTGAGCATTGGAATTGACCTGGCTGGTCATGCATTGCAATGTCTTCTAAGCATGCCAACAACAACAGAAAATATCCAAGATGGTTGTATTGTGGGTAATAAAACCTACCAAAATGGTCTTTTAAATGATGTTGCCACAGTGTGTTTCTTTAACAACATCAGTTAAAAGCCTTTTAAATTAACAAGCTATTATTTACAGAATTAGTATTTTCCTGGCTCCAAAATCCTTTATTTTCCCCAAACACTATCCTGACTCAAAATGACATTCTGGCAGCATATGGATAGCTGTTCTAGTAAGCGTTGCGGCAAAGCTGCCTTGCATGTTTTTTCTACTGTCCTTTGTCATGAACATTTATTGATTATTATTTTTTCTACCCTTTTTTATTTTTAAATATTATACTTCCCTTTGGGGAGAAATGTTTCTGCACAGCTTTTCCATCAGTTGCACTCACTTTAAGTTGCTGCAACTACATTAACTCAGTAGAGTTGCTGATTTATGCCAAGTAGCTGAGGTCTGAATCCTAACTCTTCTGAATACAGCAGAAGAGCTAAAGCTTTGAATCAAAGTTATTGACATAAAGTGCAGAGAGTACTGTTATCAAAGATGTCTTCAGGAGGTCAGGTCAATTATCCCAGCAGGCAAAAACCTGGATACCAACTTTCAAAGTTATAATCCCCTAAAAATAGAATTTTATCATGAAATTGCTGATATACCCTTTACTGTAGCTTTGTGAATGAGACACTTTAATTAAAATGTAATTTTCTTGAAGGAACTAGCATTCCAATGATTAAACTTCTGCACCTTTAAAATATAGCTTTCAGGGGTACTAGGCTAAATCATTTAATTTCCTAAAGCATCTCTATTGGAGCTGTCTTGTGGGATATGCCATTAGTCATTTTCTCACACAAGCGTCCATATTACAAGCAAGACTTAAAGTATTAAGTGAGCAATGAGTTTGGTCCTTTATTTAATCTTAGATTCCATCCATATCCCATTATATTATTCCAGAAAAAAAGCACTGCTAGGGTCACAGTAGCTGATCCCACCCTTGCTCTTGTCATTTGCATCCTGGTTGCCTGCCACAAGACATAAAGCTTGACCAAAACTCAGTGTAGAAATACAATCCTTGTGACACTGCAGGATGCAAATTAGGCTCTCACTAATGTCCCTGAAGAGTGTTCTAATTTGACAGCTTCGTTTCCATCCATTTCCAGAGCCAAATGAGAAGCATCTTCTGGGTTTTCAAACTATTTGACAGACTTATCCACTCTACCTTCCCAAACTGCAGCTATTCACTCCCCAGTTAAGGTGCATTAAGCTGTATTTAAATTAATGTACCAAAGGTATGGCTGCCTGTACCTTCAGGTTATTGCTGACTCCTTGAAATTTTATGCTGCCTATGGAGATAAAGATGAGAATTCAGTTCTAACAGCAAAAGCGGCTGCCGCTCAAACAGAAGGAGAATCTCCCTGCACCATTAGAAGCAACTGAAGTACACGTGAGCCATTTTGATGCTTTGCAGTTAAAGAGCAGTGTCACCCATTTCCCTAGCTTGTTTGGCCAGGAGTGTAGTGACAGATGTTAGGTGACAGCAAGTTAAACTGTCATTCTGGTTTATTTGCAGAACAAAGACATGTCAAGACTGGTTACAGCAGTACAAGTGTCTCCCACAATGTCTTCGCAGTTCTTTTTAACCCTCTAAAGCAAGAATGATATTTAATGTCTTATTGACAGTTTTAATATGAGGCAGATATGTTTATAGGGGAATGGACTGACAGTCAGTTCTCATTTACAGAAATCAGCATGAAGTGACTAGATTGTCACTTTATGCTTCTCAGTCCTGTGCGCTTAGGGCTTAAGCTTGTGAACACAGAACGCAGAGCTGATTTCTTTATAAAGCCACTACTTGCCAAATGGCATCACAGCATAACAGCTCTTTAACTGCTGTATTCCAAATATTGCTGTAAGGTAAAACTGTGGGTAAGTTTGTACTTTTTCTTGATCAATGTGTTGTGGATATGTAATGCTGTTTCTGCCATGACAATTCTATCAAGTGTTTTGTTGTTTATCAAGAACAGGAGAATTCAAAGCCAAGAAGATGAGTAGAAAATGTCAGAATATGTGATTGGAGAATTAAAAGTACCCAGAGATGAGGGTTATAAAGAAAAAAATCTGCCTGCTATGGGTAGTGACCTCCATAATTATCATGTAGAATTGAGGCCTCAGTGTGGCAAATCCACCCCAACAGAGTGCATATGAAAGTACAACATGCTCATCAGAAATAATCTTAAGTGGCCAGCACTGCCATATACACATGCCTCCTATGAAGGATTTTATAGCTATCTGGCATCCTGCATCCAGAGTTAGTTCCTTCCTACTATTCACATTCAGAAATACTACATCTGTGTGTGATCTTTCATTTCTCTTTCCTCATATAGACCAGTAAACATATGGTAGCATTACAGATGAGATACCACATAGTTACGAACTTTCTTGTAAACATTATTCAGTAGTGCAGTATTCAGGACTGTACATGACAACTTCCTTATAAAAAAAAAGGATGAAGATTGTAGGAAAAACATGCCAAAGAGAAGGACCAGTGAAATGTTTTTATACATGCCTAGGAAATGGACTTCATTCGATGAAAAGATGATAGTAAATGGAATCCCTGCACATGCCATAAATTCAGAATATGTGCTGCTTAGTGAAGAATGAAAGCTGTAAACTGCAGTGGAGGGCAAAAGGTAATTAGGCTACTGTGCTGCTGTTAGTGAATGAAAAGTAGCCACAACCAGAAACAAGATGGTGCTCAGCAGTGCCCTAATACAGCCAAAAGATCATCTCCTTAGCTCTGCAAGGGCTTATGGGTTAGGGGGAAATCATACACAGATGACCAATTTTTTTATGGTTCACAGCTGATCAAAGTGAAATTCAGCAGCTGTTCAGGACAAGTGACCACTCTAACGGCTGTAATATAACCTGCTAAATAGAGAGGGAATTGCATGAGAGCAAGAGGTTAGCTGTGATTATCGGCAGGTGAGTGCTTTATTGAAGTTGAAAGACCATTAACATTGATGGAGTAATTATTTCAACTTGAAAGTAATTACCTTGATGGGTGATAACTTCTCCAGTGTTCCCAGATTTGATTGGACTAAACAATTGTGAACTCTTGAAGCCTAGAAAAATATTACAACAATACTGCAATGTTTAAATTACTGAAACCACTGTCAGAGTATTTTAATTATGCCTAACAGTGAAAAGGTTTTAACTTACAACAACTGGTGACCTCTCATGTATAGAGACATTTGCTTTCTCATTCCAATGAAATGACCCACACCTACTATATGTGTGCTGTATGTGATGGGTTTGCAAATGAATCATCTGATTTAAATGCAGGTTTTAAGATTCCAAGCCTTGTTAGCACAGTTTCAGGAAGGGCTTGTACTGGAATCGCTGTAATTGTTTTAATTGCCAGGAAAGCCCAGCTAGACCTGTTAAGCTTACGCGGGATGAATACAGGACAAATGCTCCTTCACACTGAAGGCTGCTAAGACAAAAAATAGAGTGTGTGAGGCAATCTGTATCTCACAGATTCTGTTGTTTCCATGCTGCCGCAGAATATGTTGGATTTGGCACTACAGCTCTGTTTAAATAAGCATTTGGATTGGCACTACTGATGCTCCTCCAGAAACTGATTGCTTCTGTAAGCCCCACCTATCAAGACAGACATGCAGAATTGCATAATTAGAGCAGAAAAGATGAAATGGATTGTTGCACAACTGTGATGATTTTGAAGTACTGTGGTAATAGAACTGGATTAGAACCATAAGAGAGAAAGAGAGAGGCTTCAGCTCTTCTATTTAAACCATCTTTGCTGTAACCAAGGCCACTTTAGTGTCTCCTAGATGCTGGCAGCAGCCACAGAAACATAGCTTTGGACTCTGATGGAATTTTGCCAAGAAATGAAGAATCCTTGTGAGTGAGGATGTGGGGTAGCGGAGAAAGGTTTATCTGGTGTCTGTGAGGTCTTAATATGTTGTCAGGCAACTGGTGACTTAAATTACTGAAGGTTACAGCAAAGGAGTTTATTTTGCTACATTTTCTCCTGAATATTTTCTCCCTAATTCAGTGTGCAACACAAAGTTAACTTTGCCCTTTGATAAAGTTTTGGGCTGGTAGAAGTAAAAACTGATAGGGTTATGTCTGACCATGCCTAACCACACACCCTAGATTGACTAGATCAGAGAGCCTGGATAAATAGGTAATTTTTTTCTACAAATGAATTAGTTGATTATTTGGACAGATCTAGTGTATTTTATCTTTGGGTTCTTCTTGTGCAAGATCCAGTTTTCACCCACTCCACAGGTCTTTCTTTATTTGATGAGCAAAACACATATAGAATTAGGTCTTTTGAGGGATATTTACAGTGTCTGACTTCATGCATCTAACCTGGTTAAGAGCATGAATATAGACCATAGAAATTTATAGACCATGAAAGCTCCAGAACAGCTAAGGCATAAACATTTACCGTCCTTGGGCTGTAATTGTTCACACAGGACTGCTTTCCTCTAGTGCACTTGTGTGCTACTACTGATATGTGTCAGACAAAATAATATGGTTGGTTTTAAGATGATTAATCAGCTGGTCTTTCCTAACCCACAGAATAGGATGAGGTAGGTTGGTAGATTCAAAAGGTGGTACCCTCTGACAGAAAGATGGTGGTGGAAGTGGTAATCTTTTCAGTTTGTGCACATAAGAGAATAGGTGACCACGTGGCAAAGCATAAGGGCAGATGTCTAAAATGAGATTGTACAGATCCTCCTTGTGCTGTTTCTCTGTATATGTTTTTATCTATTCTTTATATTTATGCTTTTCTCTACAGTTTTTTTTTTCTGCAAGTCTTGCATTTCAGTTGAGAATAAGATTAAACTAATCAGGCTCTGTAGAAAAATATCTTTGACAGCATATGGTCTCATTTTTAGAAACAAAATCAACAAAACAGAAACCCACACAAAACTTCCCTTCATTAAGTATACATTGATAGGAAGATAAAATGAGAGGAACGTTCTTCCCTTTGTGCCATGTTGTATGCGACTGTACCAAATCTGCTTTAAAACCAAGGTTTTGGTAAGCTACAGATGCTTTTTCATGTATAAGTAGGAGGAGGCAGAAATTTGTTGGATAATATGTACAGCTGGTTTTCAAATTAGGTATCTGTTTTAAAACGCTTAATTGGATTTGACTAGATTTTAATTCATGTTTAACCAACATTCTTAAGTGAACATATCGGGCAACTCCAAGAGAGCGGTCTTTGTTGTTAAAGTCATAGGGCAGGTCTCCAAAATCTGCAGGGTCATGCCCAACAGCTACTGATACAGGAATTCTTCATCTGATATTTAGAAAGGCCACTCCGTACCCCCCATGTTATCCCCCTGCCTCACTTCCCTTCACATAGAAGGTCTTTTATTCTAATTGCCTGAGAAGTGTTATCTCATATGCTTGTATTTCATAGGGTATTTTAACACTCATTGGGTCATTTTAGTAAACAGAGAATCCTACCTCTTCCCTCATGGGAGCTGGTAATATAACATAGAGCCTCGTACCGCTGGGGACTCCATTTGAATCTAATCCCGGTCTACAGCCACCAATGTCATTCTCATCAAACAGCCACGGGGTGTCCTATGCAAAATAAGTTTAGTATTCTCAGCTGACCTCCTGTCCTTTCTCTTTACTGCTCCCTTTTGAATCCATTCCCATCACTCAGCTTCACAGCCTCATTCAAGCTCATCTCCCCAATGCTTGTTGCAGTCTCCCTTTTTTGCCTGCCAAATGACCTCTCTCCTCCTTTCAGACTTTACAAAAAGCACTGGAATGCATGTATAATCTTGCCACACTCTTGTTTTTTTAAGGGGCTAGATCTTAATTCCTGCACATTGCTACATGAGGTTATTGACAGAAAGCTCTTTGGGAGTGGAAATGGGTGTCTGTTAATTTGCATCACTATATTTTTGAGACTAGAATAGCAATTGTGGTGAATAGGGGCCAGATGGCTCCTGTATCTAGAAAGCAGAATGGCAGTGTATTTTTAATGGACTTAAATGTTTCTTTTTGACAGGAAGGTAATATTAAGTTTTGTGTTATAGGTGCCTGCCAGGTGAGTATGGTTCTGAGTTTTGTTTTGTATTAAAGTAATTACTAATGTCATGCCTGGATACTTTTGCCTACTAAAGCCTTGTTCTGTGGTGGGGTCTTTGTTGTTGCCTTTCTTTCTTTTTTTTAACGATGGTTACTGATGTCTTGCTGAGCTGAGATTTCAGTTTTATGCCAGATAGTTTGATTAATGGGTTGGTTTCTGTAAGTGGACTGAATGGGGATAGGAAGCACAAGCTGCTCATGCCACCAACCCTAACTCCGTCAAGACGCATAGCTCATTATGAAATAGTTATCAAGTATACATGAAAAATTAATTGGGCTCAGTTTGATTCTGAAAAGGATCAGCTTTCTACTTGGCGGTCCCCCCAATCTTTCCAGATGTTGCACGCTAGCCCCTCGAGAAGCAGCGAGGGGAGATGTATTAATACATTGTATTGATTAGATCAAGACCCCTGACAGTTATTTGTAGAGATACCATCTGGCTGCTGTTCGAATTCCTTCACCAAAAACAGGACGTGACATGTTATTAATCTCAACTCTGTAAGTATAGACAGTTGCCTTTTCTCCTAAACCGCATTTTACCATTCCGTAGGAGATGGAGGCAGACCTGAAGGGTGCTGAAATTAAGGTTATTACACAAATTGAGCCATATGGTCCAAATATTTCAGCAAGAAAATTGCCAGGCAATAAAAATTGCTCCTGCCTTCCTAATGGTGTAAATTACAGTTTAACCATGGCTCTAATGATGTCCTTCTGCCGCGCTTAACTACTGTTACATGAAGGACATTGTTTTAAAAATATAAAAAGCAAGTAAATGCCAGCAGCGTGTTTTACAATCTGTTAGTGTGTCATTAAGAACACTGTCAGAATTACATAAACATAATGGCAGGCAACCTAGCATACAAAAGAATGAGTATGGAAATAAAAAGTGTCTTGAAAACTCCTTTAGTTCTGTAATGTCAAGAGCCCTTTCCCTTCTGGAACTTTTCCAGGATGGGAAAACGTGGCTGCTTATTATTTATTCCAGTTCTCACACAGGCTGTGATAAAGATCTAAAAGCAGAAAAAAAAAATACTGACTATTCCAATGCATTTTGAACAGGTGACAATGGAGAGGTATAAATTTATTACCACATTATGCTGTAACTGTATATAAAGTTAACTGGGTATGAAAAAGGAATCCAAAATGGGGCTCTCTTTTCAATCTGAAGCATTGTTTTTATTCTTTTGGATCATAATGGGACTTTCTGTAGTTTTTCAGACTTGTTTAGAGGATTGAAAAGTATTAAAATAATTCCAAAGCTCTGTGAATTCTACTAACAGAGTCAGCAATCCTAAAAAATGATTCAAAATAGGTGTAACGTATTTGTTATTAAAACCAAAATGAAAGTAGTTATCCAGTCAGCAGATGCATAACTGACTGATTCTGGTGATTCATCATACAATGTGGAAATTAAATTGTAAATAAATGAAGTGAATAATTAGCCAATGAGATTTCATTTCTGAAACACTCATGCAATTATTCAGTTTGTAAAAGAAAAACTCTGAGACAGCCATACAAGAGAAAAAAAATCACCTCAGTTTATAATCAATGCAATTTGGAATATTGAGTTTGACCACTTCTACTTTAAACCATGTGCAGATTTTAATAGTTCATATATATATGGCAGAGCTTTTGGTAAAATAACCTAACCTAGCACAGCCATGTTACCAGGGGAGATGCACTTGGAATGGTCTGTACCAGTTTTGTGGTAGTGGTTGCTGGAAACCAAGAAGTGCTGCACCCCACCTCAGTTCCCTTCGACCTCGGTGCTGGGTCTGCTGAGCGGCAGGAGATGCTGCTTCCCTTGACTATGCATTTATTGAAGACAGAAACTTCCACAGCCTTGCAAGTTCCAGCTGGATCTTCCTGCTGGTTGAAATGCATTTGGACAATGTTGAGAACACAAGTAGGTGATGTCAAATAGATGAACAGAAGAAGGGACATTGCGAGTTTGCTGACTGGGTTGGCTGGTTGGTGAATGAGCAAAGACAAAAGGAAGCTTCCACTGATTTTGCAGCATTTTGAAACTGCTGCTGTTTAACTTCTGATGCTACCAATAGTTTTCTGTTTCACCTTAGAAAAAAGGAGAAGTTCAGCTGTATGATCTTTTGCTACATGGTGGCTGAAAATGTTGTCACGGGCTTCTTGAGTCTTCAGGAGTTGAGTTCGCTTGAGTATTAAGTGAGTTTAAGCAAAAGTCACAGCTCTGAATTCTAAGAACTTCAGATGGTCAGTGCAGGCTAGGCTGTCTGTCTTGAGAGAGGGTGATGCTTCTCTGATGGGCTGTTCAAAATAGAAGTTAAACATTAACATTTGACTTTCCTTTTGGAAGAACCTCTCTTCCTCTGCACAGAAAATTCCAGAGGACACTAGCTAAGCAAGTTTTAAGTAGGAGCTCTGACTGTTTCCCATAATGTCCATCTTAAATACACTTACAAGTCTGGCCCAAAATGACTAAATTGTAGTAATTTCTTTTTGAATTGCTCATTTATAACATGCATACATGCAGCTGATCAATAAATGAGACAGTGAAACTAGTGGATTTACAGTTTAATATGCTGGAGTCAATAATGTGCTGTAGAGATATTTTCAATTCTGACATCAGCACCGTTTGTTTTGTACTAAGCTCAACTATATACCTGTTGACTTAGTGGTCTATTTTAATTTCCCAAATAACTTAAAAATCCAAGGAAAATACAGAATCTGAACTAAACTTGTTAAGCTTCAGCTTTCAAGTCATATTTAAGCATTGACGTCTTTCATCTCTTCCCTAACTACTGCATCTTGCTCGTACAAGTTGCAAGCAGATCAGACCTTCTTCTCTTCTGGCAGCAGCCTTGCACTAAGAAGCCCAAGCCACACTAGAAAGGACTAATGAATGTGTAACCACATGAAAAGACATGATTAAATACTCTGGCTTATTTATGCATTACTGTTTAAAAGTGAAACTAGCTAGCTGCTTTTCCTGTTCACACTGCAGCAGATTTAGCTGTCTACTTTTCTGTGTACGTATATAAATCTAGTGTGTTGGTCTGACAGCATAGAAAATTGGAATGAGCGTTCTGCAGACACAGCTTCATATGCTGTGTCAGGGTGAGTTTCTTCCCAACGGTGTGCCTGAAGAGACTTAAGCTAGAGCGAATTATATCCGTATGGTCCTAGGAGGATCTGAAAATTCATCCATCCACCAGGTTCACTTGGTTTTAAGACATTAAATCTTCAGTATAAACTTAAACTTTATCAGAGCTCATTATTTTCATCTACAGTGCAGTCCATAACAGCTGCAATGGGAAAACAAGATTTTTGTTCCTTTTACCAGCATGGGCCATAGGGACTTTTCAGGCTACTTGTTGAGGGTTTCCAGTAGTTTCTATGACAAGCAGGGGCAGGGATTCCCTGTAGCAATCCCCTACTCCAAACTTGGGGAACAACCCACAGGTTCTGGGAGGAAGGTCTCAGATCTCTGCTGAACTTGTCAGTATTTTGATGAGGAGCTGTGCTTTGCTGAGGAATATGGTCTAATCAATATCCTCTGCTAATATTCAGAAGATAGGCTGAACTTTCTTTCAGCTACAGAAGAGACAGTCTTTATTTGGAGAGTACGTACTCTTGTAGGGAGTGTAAAGCATTAAGGGAAGAAACACCTGATGAAGACAAGACATTCAAGAGGTAGGGGTTTGTATACTTCTTGGTTAGGCTTAAAGGTGACAGTTTAAGTTAGGCTAAACTTTGGCCTTTATAATGTAGTATAAATTGTTTGTGCTTACCTTTTAATATCCCTCAGAAGTGATGATACACATAGCAGACAAAGTTTGAATGAAAAGCTGAGACTGTTCAGTACAGGGCAGGGAAAAAGGAATAAAACAGTAGGAAGTAAAAACATTTTAGTCTCCTTTCAAATCTTGCTTTTATTTCCCATTGTGTTGGCAGAAAGCAGGGATTTAAAACTGTAAATTGCCTTGAGGCTCTGTTATCTTCCTCTGCTTAGCAGCAGCTAGAACTGAGGTTTTTTGCATGTGTTGGGCAAGAGAGAGAAGGACTCAGAAGAACTAAGAAAAGAGAATAAAGTAAGCTTGCATTGTACAATGATATGACACATTTATTGTACCTGTATAAAATGGGAGCTGAAACAATGAGTTTCCTGAAGCTGCACACAGTAACACAGGGTGATATCCTGAGGCTTAATTAATTAATGTTTGTAACATGATGCGAGATCCAATGATGAAAAGTCATATATAACTGCAAAGTCTTAATTTTATGGAACACAACTGACATTAAGTGGCATTTTCAAGGAAACTGATGCGGGAATTCACCTGCAATCTATGCTAAGATTCAGATTATCCTTGTACAAGACCCATGAAGATTTGCTTCGAACTCTTTTTTTCCTCTTTACGTTTATCTTTCCCCATTTTATGGCTGTGGAGCTATACAATGGCAAAAAATGAAAACAGTTGCTTTTATAGGGGAAAATTAAGGAGTTTTCCCCCTCTGTTTTCACCAAAACAACAGCTAAACTGTCTTTTTCAGATTCAACAGAAAATAGAAACCTTCAGGTCATTTTAAGATCAGGTTGGAGAAGTTTTATAGCATTCAGAGCCACTTTTCTTCACAATTTGAAAGGAGATGTAGAAGGTGGTTTATGGCAGAGATATATGGAGTCACAAATGTCATAGAGGAGCAATGTGAATGCTTGAAAAACATAACTTCAAATTAAACCAAAAGCCAAAACATTTGATAATGACAAGGGCATGTTCTTTCTACAGCAGAGCAAAACTGATTGCTATAAGATACCTTGAGAGGTTCAGGTATATAAATAACACATTTTTATGGATGACAAAAATATCCCCGATTTCATTATGTTGGCTTAAAATGACAGAAGCCCTTCTGTAAAACATCTGCCAATCCAGACATAACTAGAAAAAGAAATAAAACCTATTTGAGACCAAGAAGACACCAACTGCATGGATGTAGCAGTCCAGATTTTTTGTTTTCACAAAAGCATCTAACTTCATTCTGGCCATCAGCCGATATGTCAAATGGAAGATATGGTCTATGGCATTAGGAAAAATTTAACATTAACCCCCTAAAGCTTCATAGTAAGGGATGTACCCCCTACCATTTGCAGGTTTGAGCCCTTAAGCTCTACCTGCTGTTTTACAACGGTAGTGTCTTTTCTTTCACTTGCCATGCTGACAGACAACATAGAACAAATCCATGACAAGAACGCTGCTCCTAAATGTTAACAAATAGTGGATGGAAGGTTGCTGCTCAGCAGGAGCACTGTGTGTGGTACTTATTTTAAACATATTCCTGGAGTTCAGATTTATGAATGCACTAGTTGTAATGTAGACATCCAAACCTCAGCCAGTTTGTGTGCTTATCTTTCCTAGCTTTTTACCTTCCCTGAAGACACATTTCTATCCCCATTTATAAAGCTCCACCTGAGGGATCATTCATTCCAATTCTTCCTGTGACTGAGGCAGACTCAACAAATTGCAAGTGCTGCAATGCCTTGATGAGTTTATGCAGATCCTGGATTATTCAGTGCGTGAATTTGCAACACCACAAAAACCTCCCAGCTCAATCCTAACGGGTTTGCCATTGTTTTGATATGATGCTGGATTTAATATACCATAAAGTCTTTGCTGATGCATCTGCTCTATCCTCTCTCACTCCCATCAGCTCTCCCCAAAGCATGTGACTGTTTTCTCTGAACTTTGGTTTTGGTCAATTCAAATCTGCCATCCTTACTTAACCTGAATGATACTTTTTCCTTTCTCCTAGATATAAAGAGCTAGACTAACATTCTCTTCAAAATAAGACAGGCAGAATCTGAAGCAAAAACTGAATACTGTTTATTTCAGATACAGTCCCATTAGGTATCTAGTTTATAAAGACAGCTGCTTCTTTCCTTCAGCATCACTTTCTCATGAGAATAAATAATAAACATGGTTTAAAGTGGAAAAATGGGGGGGGAAGAAAGAAGGTGGAAAACTATGGATTATTATACAGTAGGTCTTCTGAGTATTGTTAGAAATAAAATATTAATGTTAGGAAAACATGTTGACATTGTCCTCTAGATGGTGTCTATAGTGGAATGTCATGTCATTGATATTTTGGTTTATTTGATTTCTTTAGACATGCAGAAAAACCTCTTTTTGGATTTCAATATTTCTTAGTACAAATGAGACAAATACAGATGTGAATACATTTTTGAGAAAGTGGCATTCAGTTATGTTTGATGAATTTTAAATCATTATGAAAGGAGAAGAGAGGAGTCGCAAAAGTACGACACTGTTGGCAGTTTAAAAGTGCATTGCTACCCAAAGACCAGCACCCTTACTGAATGTGGCTTGCTAAATGTACTTGATTTCATTTTAATGTGCAAAGCATCCCAGTTTTCTTTGTGACTGATTCAGCTACATGCAATTCACAGTTCCTTACATGCTCTGTCAGAAAGGAGGGAAATGAATTGCAGTGTAATAGTTCTATATCAGGTATTGTTGTTGTTTGCAGAACATTTTAAACTTGGATTACTGCTGTTTCTAAGGGTTTCTCCCTGGTATAGTCCACAGGCCCATGTAGAACTAGTCACACAACTGATGATTCAGTTATGTGCTGTATGAAACAAGGTTCTAATTAAAAATAGCTGATAGTGTATTAAAATAGCTGATAGCTTATTAAAAATAGCTGATAGCTGATTCTTAGGAAAGGACAGGAACATGGATTCACAGAGGGTAGATGACTCTGATGTTGATGTCAAAGCTATCATTTGTTTTAGAAATAAATTGCATAAACATTCTTAAAGTTGAAAAACAAAAAAATTAATACACCAGATCCAAGGTACCTTTTTTATTATATATATACCATAAAAATTATCACCAGTGGAGTACATCTTACTCCTATTGAAGGTCTGTTGGTAAAATTATATAATAATGATCATAAATGAAAAACACATGTTGAAAGGCAAATTCTTAAAATGTAAAATTTGAAGAGTGAAATTAAAAAAAAAAGAAAAAAATACACAAATTGGAAGGAAAATAAATAAATTAATAAATAATAAATTTCTGGTAAAAATGGAAATTCTGGTAACCCCTAGGCAAGATAATTTTGGGTAAAATGATGATTCAGAAAAAACTCCAGGAACAAACTCACCCTCAAAGTTTTCAAGTTGACAAGCAGGTATTCTTTATTGCGGCACCAGGAGACACAGGGGATAGCTCTTCCTAATGTGTGTCCCCAAATTGCTAAACAAGCCATCCTTATATAGTCACTAAGCATACATATTCATTATGTACATACATGCATATTCATGAGGCTGCTTATGTATTACATCATTCTTCTGGAAAGTTTCCCCGCATGCATACAAAAATGTGGTGGTGGTCTTTGGGGTTTGTTTACTTCTTCCAACAATCTTCATCACTTCTGGCAGTCTTTGAAGCATGTGCAGTAGATAATGCTTACACCAGCTTAATTGGTTTGGTAACACTGCAGACATAATCATCCTGTCCTTATACTTATTGGTTACTTTAGCTGCAGCCCATCCTGGACACCTGCTAGTTTCAGATACTCTTTATCTGCACGTCCTGTTTTTCTATCATGTTTTTCTTACACCTATTTTTGTACAAAGGTTGTAAGGACCTACAACTATGCCAACTACAATGGTTTATCTTATACAAGGATTCTCATTATGTTCTCTAGCTGCACTCTATTTTTTTTTTCTTCTGTGAAACATGTTACCTCAGTTATTTTCCATTGCTACTGTTACAAAGCCATCAAACTTAATGTTACTTAGAACTGATTCTAATTATTTACAAAGATTTGTATTTCATTTTGTGCCTCCTTGTCTCAGTACTCCACCTTCAAACCCAGTTCTTGCTGAAAAGAAATGGCACATTTGCTTTATTTCTGTTCTAGGGCTTTTCAGTTAGTGAACATTCAGTGCTCTCATGGCAAGCTTAGACACAGCTTTTTGCCTCTGCAAAAGTGTTAACACTAGGCTCCAGTCCTTGCCAAAACCACTGCAAGAGTGGTGCACAGTGTACTTGGAAAATTTAAGACCTCTTCTGCCCTTGAATTGGGAGCAGGAGGCCACTAAAGATTGTTCAGTCTGGTTTTAACTGCATTAAATAATATCACATAGGACTGACTGTCACTTACTTAAGTGCTGGTCTGTGCAGTGGAGTAAGTTTAGCTTTTCTTGGAGAGCATTTTTTGCTGCCTTTGAATTAGCAAAGAGCTTTATTGTTCTACTGGAACTGGCATCACCACAGGGTTATAAAATATAGAAGAGTAATGTATGACTTCCTTAAAAGTAATCCTGGGCGGTAGTAGGGTCATGCCTTGGCTATCAGTGATGAGACGGATACCGTGCTTCAGCTAGAAGCATCATGAAGCAGTCAGTCTTGCTCAGCACCTACAAATCATAGAATAGTTGGGGTTGGAAAGGACCTTAAGATCATCAAGTTCCAATCCTGATGCCGTGGGCAGGGACGCCTCACAATAAAGCATGTCACCCAAGGCTCTGTCCAACCTGGCCTTGAACACCACCAGGGATGGAGCATTCACAACTTCCCTGGGCAACC
>JANHGB010056701.1:0-53800 GCA_026283785.1 Coracopsis vasa
CACTGTTAGGATAATGGGGCCTGGGATAAATTACACTGCTTGTGGGAAAGGAACAGAATGTTTGTATTCCACGCAGTTGTACACTGTATAAATCTGTGTACTGCAGATTCATGTTTCAGGGAAAACTCAACCAGCTAGAGCTGTGCTATCACTTTGACACTTCATATGCCACATGTTCACGAGAGTGGGGGATGCACTACATAATTAAAGAAACAATGTTTTTATTCAACCCACTTATAAAATTCCTTGTCCCTCTTTCTTCCCCTATCATCAAGATGGGTTGACAGCCCTTTATTTACAGCTGCATGTTGTATTTTATAGTTCACACAACACTTGGATGAGAAGTCTTACTCTAGTGTAATTGCTTCTTCTCTGGTTGGTGTTTTTCAATATGAGTAGTGACTTGACAGAAATTAGTGTCACCAAATGCCACAATATCAGTCAAAATGTGCCGCTGGGCAACTTTGGTTTTTAGACTACATTTCTAAAGGCAGGTTTACTTCATTAATGTGACACTGACATAAATTCTTTTTCCTGTGCAAGTATCATCCTGAAATAAAAAGCAAACCAAAACAGAAGCAGTATGCCAGTCCCCATAGATTGAAAACCTAAGGAGGATTTCTGGCTTTAAAAACAGCCCTTGTTTTTCATTACAGTTTTCCACCTTTTTTTGAAAGTGGAAAATTTCTACCTTTCCAGTTCTGCTTTTCTTTCAGCATCTGGAATAAGGGAGGCTTTCAAGTAAGAGGCAGATGACAGTGTTAAGTCCTGTAGGTTTGTTCATACAGGGTTGCAGAATTCAGGCTCATATTCAGGGCTGAGGGGTCATTTTGGTGTATTGTAGAGAAAGGGTTGTTGTCAGTGTTCCTGTGTGCATCTGAATTTCACTCAAATCCAAGAGATTTTCTGTAGTCAATTGGTTTCACAGTCTGCAAGATCTGTTCCTTTGCCATCCACATGCTCCTTCAATGAATCTGTGTTATCTGACCTATTATTCCGAATCAGAGTAACATTTGTTGGAGGGGAAAAGTTAACCCCTAACTCTTGGTTAAGTGTGTAGTGTGAAAGCCATTGAAACTATTAGAATAAAGAATTCATTTTGCAAAGGAAAGGCAAAAACAGGTTTGACACTCAGAGCCTTACTATGCTATCTCATCAGTGGTGCAAGTAGTGAGATGTCTGTTACTGTTATACATCTCATTCGTTAACCACACACAAATGCACACACAGAATTGGGTTGCAGGTGTAGGCTTTGTATTTTTGTGAATGGAAGTGCAAGGGTGTTAAACCTCGCATTTCTTTCAAAGCTGACTTGGCAATAAATTTTCACGAGGCTGTTTTCCTGGGTCTACATTTTGCTAGTAGGTATGGTGGTTTGTATTTTGTTACACTTGTAGCTTTTGGGGGGTTTTATGTCTTTCTATCTGAAGTTTATCCTTAAAGCCATTATGAACTTCTTAAAAAGAGAGTTGCATCCACTAAACAGATTCGCAGTATAGTAATAGATAATTCCTCACTGGGCAAGATACCTTCATTGATATGAATTGATATAATTTAATGGAGCTGTGCCAGTTTACACCATAAAAAGAAAACTTTTCCTTACATTTAGCAACCTGCTACTTACACAGCTATGGTGTGAAACATGTTTGAAATTTGTGTTCTTCATCCGATATCCTTGTCCACATACTGTTGAAGAACAGGAAAAACAGAGGAAAGAAAGAGGCGTCTATGTATTTTACTGCTGAATGGTAGCAAGGGATTAACTTTGGAACACATTGTTTCCTCACATTGTGCTTTGAGACATGGGTTTTATTCTTCAGAAACTGTGTATTTTTACACTCCTCCAAGCAGCATGTAAGGAAAGTTTAATAAGAAGACATTCTCTTGTATTAAGTAACAATGTTTTGTGATTTTCTGAAGGAACAGTTTTCCTGTTATTTCCAACAAAACACTGAGGAGGATAATTATACAGCTCAGTATTACAAGGCAGCATGTTGCTTATCCCATGAAATCCCACAGATCTTACTAGTCCTGTTTCTGTGAATTGACAGGAATTGCTATTTAAAATTCTTTCCTGTCTGGTAAGGAAAACAATTCTTCATTGAAATTAGCTCTGTGTTTCTTTTCAAGCAGTGGAGAGAGCTTGTGGCCACAGTGTGTGTTCCCTGTGCACCCAGGTTACAGAGACTTCTGGCTACAGAAGCAGAACTCTGTTTTCAAGCTGTGCTATTTATTCCAAGAAGCAAGATTTTGGGAATCTCATGATCCTTGATTCAGGCCCCAAGTCGCATGTCTATCTCAGCAACCTTTGTCCTCTTGTCATTTAAGTCAGTAGGAACTCTGATCTTAAAAAGCTTTTCATAAAAGGAGGTTCCTGTCTTAATATGGGAAAATAAAAAGGCAACACTTACAGCTAAGGCTGTCAGCTCCATTGGCAACCACCTCTTCAACACAGTACAGTTAACAGCTGTCTCTGCCCTGACAGTCGCATCACTGTTGATGCTGTTGATAAACATGGAAAAAATGTCAGCTTGTGCTTCAGAAATAGAAGGTGAAGAAAATGAATATTTATTGCAGGGGATGAAATTTATAGAATTAAATGTCCACTTCAGACGTTTATTTCAGCATATGATAACTTTGTTTGGTTTAAGTATTCATTCTTAAAGTTTGTTTTTCCTTATCATCCATTTCCATGTTTCATGAAATCTGTGAAGTGCAGTGCTAAACTGTACTGTCTAGTCACATTTTCATGTCCTGGGCTTCTTAAACACTACGTGTTCAGATGTTTTCCCTGCCTCTGGGAAGATAAAACATGGCAGATACTAGGATCAGATTTTACTTCTTTGATACCTGGATTATATGGTACATAAAGCATATCCTGTAGTTTCCGTGTTCTGTTTCTGCAAAACGTGGCTGCTGGTTCCTGGCTTGCTCGCTCCAGTCCTGGAGGTGAAATAAAGCAGAGGAATGTAGGAATGTGTTTTGTGGTTTTCCAAGAGACCTCACCAAAGCACAGTAATCCTTTCAAAACCTTTGTTTCTCCTGCCTATAGAAAATATGGCCTGTAGTTTAGATATAACTTGTCCGCTTGCAAAAAAACTTCCAGGGAATTTGAACACAAGACCAAAGAGAAAGACTGTCTTTGGAGCAGCTTGTGTAAGTCAAAAAATACAGAGTATTGCCTTGGTGATCTATGTTATGTCTTTAAAATGATAGCAGTGGAATTCTCCTGTGGTTGGCTGATCTAGCTATCTAAAACCATCTTAAGGGCTTCAGTAGCTACTTATCCAATAGCTGGATTCTGTGTCCACATGCATTAGGAAATAAGTAGAACAATTGCTAATAAAAGAAGGAAGAAATAACAGCAAAACCAAGAAAAATCTTATCAGCTGCCATCATTTGATATCAGTGTCTTAACACTGGCTGTACAGCTTTTTGCTGAAAGAAATAGAGTTTTAAAGTGAAGAGTTTAGAAACTGCCACACCAGAGGAGACCAGTTACTTCCAGTTGCTGCCACTAATGGTGTGCTAAAAATGAAAGGGAAGGTACAAGTTATGTCATGGAGTTTATCAAGGAAAACTTTCTGCTGCACTCATCACTCCATCTATTTCCTGAAACAGAATGCTTATCATTCACAGAGCTGCAGGTGCTGTTCTTATTTGTATTAGAATAAAATCCTAGAAATGATTAAGGAGATTATGGCTTTTCATGTGTCTGAAGTGTATGATTATACAACCTACGTACCTGAAGAAAATAAACAGCAGTAAGCATAATATGTAGTCCCTATCCCCCTACTTAGTAGTTAAGACAGAGCAAATAAGGCAAAATAAGAGCTATCCTCAGTCTATTTGGAAGTATCTTGGGAGGGTTCTATCTTTCTTTTTGTATTTTTGACCAAATCTGGAACTAAAAATGCCGATAAAGAATCTGTTCCTATAGCTCTCCCAGCCAGGTGAAATTAGGAGGTCTCAGCAATCAGTTGAAAGAACTTCCTGAAGGAAACTTCCACTCCAGAATCTCTGAATCTACTGATTTGGCTGGAGCCTCTGAATGTTGGAGGGGCATCTTATTTGCTCTTAGAGAAAAGAACCTTCTGAAAGGGAGCTGGCTCTAAAAACAAGGCTTTAGGAATTCTAATGAGTAATTGCACTGGAAATGGTTTCCAGCCATTGCCATTCATGTTTTAACTTTTTCCTCCTCTCCCTCCTCTGCTCTGTAGTTCATGACAAAGAACCCCAATAAGCGACTTGGCTGTGTGGCATCACAGAACGGGGAAGACGCGATTAAGCAGCATCCATTTTTCAAGGAAATTGACTGGGTTCTTCTAGAACAAAGGAAAATCAAGCCACCCTTCAAACCTCGGATTGTAAGTAGCAGTTTGCATAACATTCAGAGAAATCTTGGTTTGACGATTCTAATTGTTGGCTTTGCTGTCGCATGAGTTTACCCAATGCAATATTTAGGGGTTGAAATAGTAACATAAAAACCAGGCTAAAAAGATTGCCACGTCGTTGTTTCAGTGAAGGTAAGTGTCAGGAATAGATTTAATGCACAGAAAGATCTTCATGTTCACATAAACTGTGAGAGGGTTCAAGGTTCTGTTTTAATTATTTTCCTGTGTTCCTAAAGATACTTTGATTGGAAGAAATTATTTCAGTTGGGTATGTACTGTCTGTACTTTCTGTGTGAACCCTGCTACAGTCACGCATTGCCAGTGGGCACTGGATTTTGTATTGAAAGACAGAGGAAAGAATTTCTGATTAGTAATATTCTAACTGAAGATACTTGAGAAAACTGCTTCTGGGGCAAAGAAATATACATCCTGAGTAGATAAACTGATGTGCTCATGTTTTCCTAGGTAATAAACAAATACTCCTATTTTAACAAAATCATGTAAACAGCAGCCCCACATGCAGAAACTACAAAAGCCAAGTGAAAATTTATGGCTTATTCTTGCCTTCCTCTGGATGAAAATACAGTTCATCAAATATCAGCTTTTCAGCTGAGAATGTGTGCAGTTAATTTTGTGCTTGAACCATACACAAGAATAATTATATGATAACTTTTTTGAGATTGCTTTGTATCTTTTGACTTTGCACATTCTTAATTACAATGTTTGACTTGCCTGTAAATACAGTCAAGGTATTTGTTTGTTTCTTTTCTTTAGATAGTTTAGGAAGGTATTTAAAAATAAATAAATGAAACAACTTTGGGCTCAACACTGAATCCTAACTTAAATTTAGAAGTGGAAAAGTCCCCTCTCTCATTGCAGAATTGTTGTCTGTTGTGTTTAATGCATTTTCTTTTAGTCCAGTGAGATGCATTTCCCCAAGTTCCATACGTAGGTGGTGAAAGCGGAGCTGCCTGTCCAGAGCAGGACCCTTAGGTAGCTCCTCAAGTCTGCACTTGAAGAAGTCTCTCTATATATAGGTCTTTTCCTGTTTTCACAAGAATTTATCTCACAGTAAATTTTGTGGCTTTGCTTAGTATTCATCAGCATTTTGGTGATACAGTTATCAAATCAGGATGCACTGTTCTAAAATAAGTTTCACTTTATGCCTGCACCTAGTAAGTCCCAGATTCCTCACATCTAGTCTGTCTATTTGCTGCTTTCCTTTCATGATCGAGATGCACAGTTCCTTTGACAATAGGTATTTTTACAAGGCCTTTATTGTTTTCATAAGTATTCCTGTTGCAGTGGTCCTTTTTTAAAGTTAGGAGGCATTTAGGGTATCAAATATTTTTATTCATTGCCAATATAAATAACTTCTACCTTCTCAATACGGCTTCTTTCTCTTTCTGGAATTATTTCAGTGCTGTTATATTTTAAAGCCATTCATATTTTATTAATTCCTGTTGTTTTGTTCATTTTCTCCTTTCTTTAATGATATTTTAGTTGAATATATCAGGTTTAGTAGTGATTTCAGATTATTTCAGAGTAGTCCTTTGTGTAATTGTCAAGACAGCTGCTTGCTCTCTAAAAACTGTTAGAGTGATTTTATCCATCTTTATTTACACCTTTTCTCATTTTTCTTCAGGCTGCTTCTGTAACATCAGATTTTCATACTACTTCTTTCCATATTGTATATGCCAACTTGCTTTATCCTACCAAATCTGATTCCTGCAGTCTAGCAGTTCCGTATGCTTGTTTTTTAATGAACTTGGGTTTTGTGGTGATGAATTCAAGTAAAATGTAGTCTATGTTACAGGCATCCCTATTATTTTCATGTTCGCAGTCTGCTCTCTCCAAGGTATCTTCCCCAGTGGCCTGGTCCTATCAGCTTTTACTGATAACTTTTTTACACTTAGAAAGAGTATACCTTACATATTTACACTACGTTTATGACCCATCAGCTGTTCTCTCTCAGCTGTATAAATTGCAATTATTTGAATTTTATTATTGTGTAGAAATCTTTGAGCAAGTTCATACTGAAATTTTGACTTGTCCTCTTACAATTGAACAATTTATTAGTTGGGAAGCAAAGTGTGTTATCTATCTAGGCTGGAGAGAAAGATGATGTGAACAAAATATAATTACTAATAATGCAATTTATGAAACAGTAAAGGAATCCAGGGCAGTAAATTTCAAATGCTGAAAAGGTGATGCTGGATGCTTACCAAGCCAGAAGAGATTGAACTCACTTTGAAAAATACAGGACAGAGGGAAGAAGGTGAACACTAATGAAATAAAGTCTATTTAAAATCTAAATAGTGCCTCTCTAAATTAAGTTGTGGGTATAGCGTTGAGATTCATTGATTCAGATAACCAAGCTTAACTTCCCCAGCTATGGAATAACTGGGGAAAACAGAACTAATGCGTGTGTTTGGAATGTTTTCTGGTATTTAACATCTTTCAGTATTGATAAAGGGCTGTTGATTATTTAAAAGTGACTTTTAAAATTAAGAGAGGATTAAACTAATATATTTTTAATCTTATGTTCAAGGGAGCCTAGATCTGTGAAATTAGCTGTGAGAAAGAGAGGCCAGATTCTTAGTCAGAAAATAGACATTCTTGCATGTGATATGTGAGTGTACATATGTGTAGGGAGAGAAGCACACAACGCATATATCGTCATTTGTGCATTCAAATTGAGTTTTGCATGCACATACAGAATTTTGCCCATGCAAGAATGCATATATTTACACAGGTATTCATCTATTTTCTGACCAGTCAATAAGATGACTAAGGGGGGAAATTTTATCATTACTCTATCATATACACTTGCAAAAAAAACCAAACAAACAAACCCAACAATATAGGGTCTGTTCAAGTGAGCTCTGGGCAATATAAAATGCTGACAAGTAAAGTCATTAGAGAAAATGGCCAGACACTGAGGTCCCATCAGACAATGGAATAATCTGCCAAGGGAGGTCACAGAGATGCTAGCATGGAAACAAACCTTGCTTCAGTTCTGCCTCACTACTCTGCTGATCCCAAAACACGAGTTCCTTGGTTAGCACATCCGTGTTCCTTTCCTGTTACCCTTTATCCTTTCTCTGCCATAATAGATTTTCTGAGGAGCTGTATTACATGGTACTGTAAGGCTTGTGCTTCTCCATGGTTCAGGTATGCCTCTTTACCTCTGCCAGCCTTAAGTCTGAAAGTGGACTTAGAAGAAATACTTCATGGCTATTTATTAGCCAGACTTTAAATCTCATTCACACTGTGGGTGGATGCAAATATATTCCTTAATACATCAGAAATATACCATTTATGTCCTTCTAGTTTGTACATGATTTGACTATTCTGATGATGTTTTGAAAGCTGAAATCTCTTCCCTGTTTTCAGCAGTGGAATGAACATTATTAAAGTTCTAAAGGTCCTTGAAAAACTGACTGTGTTTTCTGAGGGCTTGCAAGAGTGCCCTGGGCAGAGCACTCATACAAATGACAGAGGTTGCTGAACAGCAACAGGAGTGCCACACCAGTTGTGCTAGGCAGAGACCAATCCACCAGTCTGGAAGCAGATTGGTGGCCCTGAAACCTGTTGTGAAGGATCTTTGGCTGCTCCTCCAGCTTAATTACTTGGGACAGAGAATGCAAAGGGGTGAAAATGCACTGAAGCCCAGTCCTATGATGCATATTATCTAGCAGTACTTCCTTTCATGTATCCAAAATTATGAGGCTTTTCAGTGGCAAAATTAATCTTTTTACATGTAAACCATGTATTATGGTTTACTATACTGAGGGTATATAATGCAGAGCTATTACAAGTGTTAAGCTACTAAAGAAGAAATAATACCTCTGGGGCATGTACATTAGAAATCAAGCGAAATTCTGAATAGCTGTGAAGAGGCTGTTTGTTATCTTTAAGCTCCAGTGACCTTGATAGTGTTTCTTGAAGATCATTTTTGCTGTTCATAAAGCCTAATTCTTAGAACTTCACAGAGTGTCTTGAAAGTTTCTGAATAATATTCTCTCCTGCAGCTTTTAATGCAGGCATGAATGTCATTGCATATGCAATAAACAAGTACAGTTTTAGTGCAGACACATATCTTTTCTCCAGAGCAACTGTTGTGAGACAGAAATCCCTTTGAAGCATTTTATTCCTATGTTGAGATATTTTGTCTCATGTATTCTTCCTAAAATTTTATTCCATTTGGAGAATGAAATTTCCCTAATCAGTAGCCATAAGCCCAGGCTGTAGTTTGCAACATAATTTATTGCTCAAGAACCACAAAGGCCTTGATTCAATGATTCTTTGCTCTTTATCTTTCTTTGTTTCTGTGGTTTTCTTCCTGGCTTGGTTGAATTGATTATTTCCATTTTCAAAGTGCATCTGCCATATTATTAATGAAACAAGGGTGCAGTAGATTAATTTCATACTGAAGTAATTGATCTGGTGCTAAGTGTGGTAGATCTTGCTTAGTGACATGATGGGATGTTTCTGTCTAATACCAAATAATAAAATATATATTAAAAACAATGAATGAAACAAATTGCCACTTCACCTTCAATGTGTATTGATGAAATTTATATTGTCCCAATATGCTATTTACTGGAAAAGCGTATATTTGAGACAGGGAAGCAAAGGTCAGTGGTAGCCTCGTATTAGCAAATATTTCATAGAATCATAGAATACTTTGGATTGGAAGGGACCCTTAAAGATCACCTAGCCTAAACCCCTGCAGTGAGCAGGAATGCATTCAACTAGACCAGAGTGCTCAGAACCCCATCTAATCTGACCTTGAATGTTTCTAGGGATGGGGCATCTACCACCTTTCTGGACAACCTCTTCCAGTGTTTCACCACCCCCATTGTACAAAATGTCTTCCTTGTATCTAGTCTAAATCTTCCCTCTTTTAGCTTAAAACCATTACCACTTGTCCTATTGTAACAGACCCTACTAAAACCTTTGTCCCCATCTTTCTTATAAACCCCCTTTAAATATTGGCAGGCTGCAATCAGGTCTCCCCAGAACCTTCCCTTCTACAGGCTGAACAACCCCAACTCTCAGCCTTTCCCCATAGGAGACATGTTTCATCCCTCTGAGGGATTTCTTCTTGAGTTTTGTAGACCAGCACAATAAAATCAGCATGTTTCTTAAGCTGTTGGTTACAGTGGGTCAGTGTGCTGCAAGGAGCTGTGAGACAGAAGAAGCTGTTAGGCACAGCAAAGTCAGTCTCAACACAGGAACACTCTTGACCCTTTAGGCTGAATTTTCATTGTCAGCCCTTGAAACATGTGCATGCAAACAGACAGACTTGTCGTTTTCATCCACCCTGTTGTAAATGTCAGGGCTGGGAAAATCTGAGACTTGACTAAGATATCCTCAACATGAAAAAGTTGAAGAACTCTGAGGCAGAGGGTAATACAAAGCCTGGTAAAACAGATGTTTGCCATATGTATTTCTTTTTAGCAATTAAGCCAAAATTTCATCACTAATGGCTTTATCAGTGCCTGTGGCAATCTATTCATAGTGTGGCTTTATGGAGATGAAGTTGACAAAATAATCGCATTATGATGATTTACTGTGAATGTGCAGCTTTCACAGAACAATACATTAATTTTCACTATGCATTCGTAATTTCGTGGGTTTCTATTTTAAAAGCTGGCTTTCTTTAAGAGCCTTAGAAACAGAATGAACAAGATAGTCTATTGCAGAATTGTATCTCGCAGTATGGAGCGGCAGCAGCTGCTGCCAGCCCATTTAGTTAATCTAATGTGACTCCCTTCATTTTGCAGCCTCTTCCATTCCTAGTGTTATATCACTGAGAACGTTTTTAGAGTATTTGTATGTTCCTTCTTCAGTTCTGACTTCTCAGGGGTAGAGAGTTGCTCCAGCAGCTAAAACCAGTGAGAATTGCAAGATAGGTAAGTTTTCACTAGATTTTCTAGAAGCTCATCATGTCGTCCAGGGTTCATCACCTTTTCATGCCTCAGCTTCCACTCCGTGGTAGGAAGGGAAGAAACAGGACTGAGAAGTGTTAAAAACTCAATTCTCAAGATCAGCCTGGCTTTTAAAGTGATTGAACACATAGCACTTCCCTTGGAAGAGTGTTCTATGCTGTACCAGACCTCAGTGTTAGCAGAGTTCATCGTGATCCTCACTCTCAAATTTCCTACAGTAATTAGCACCTCTTTGTCAGCTCCAGTAACTCTAAGATAATCATAAACCATTATTGAAGTCCCTCCCCCCTTAGTTATCTTTATCTGTGCCACATTGTCTGTATGCAGTTTCCTTGTGAACCTAAACTTCCTTGTTAAGTCTTGACTTAAGGATGCCAGCAATGTGTCCTCTTTCAGTTTTGCACTGCAGCAAAGGTTTGAAATGAAATGATAAATACAAAATTTGAGTCCTAGCCAATGACTGGGGGTTCCAACCGGAGTCAGCGAGCACTGGGAATTTTCTTCCCCCCCTTCCCTGAATGAGTGAAAAACTGGCAAAATTTTGGCCACCCTTTGTTGATGACTTCTGCCAAGCCAGATGCCCACAGTGTTTGGAAGCTGGGTAATAAAGAGTAAACACAGATCAGCACCTCCAGAGCATGCAGCTGCCCTGTTTGCAGGGGCAAGCAGGCAGAGCCCGCGCCTGCCTCATGGGAGGGTGCCTCTCTGAATGGCTCCCTAAAATCTCTTCAATTAGAAAGGTGTGTGCTTCAATTGCTGCAGCAGCTGTCTGCTTACTGTGAAATATGGCTGGAATCCTTAAAGAGGGACCGCGTTTCTGGAGAAAACTTACAAGTATATTAGCCTGAAACATAAGTTCTATAATCTCAGATTTGTTTTCATACATGACTGCTAACAGTCCTTCTTAATAAGGGATTTTTAACCTCGTGTTGGGAAGTCATGATACTGTTTTGGTGGGGTTTTTTTGGCACGCCTCTAGTTTTTGGTGACAGTGGATTGTATCATCATACATGCAGAATTATGACTTAGCCTTTACGCTGTGGGGATGAAGCCCTGTAAAATGCAGTATCGTTCAGTAGCACCAAAAGGAACATAGGAAAGTACAGGCCAAGTAAATTTCTTTTTGTATAAATGTTCTCTCTTTTCAAGTTTGCTTCAGTGTGAATGTCCCTCTTTAAGGTAAGGCCTTCAATATGGGGAAAATGTCAAGGTAGGTCCATTTTTAGGCCTAATAACCTTGAGGTGTCCCTTCAGTTTCATAATATATTTCCATTCAGTCATCAGTGCATGGCAATGAGCATTTAGCAGATGAGCACGCAAGGGGCTATACTGCATGCTTTTGCATGAAGTGTTACTGCTTAGGCAAAACACTGGGGAGTGATGTTGAGACCTCAGGCCCTCATGTACCATTGTTGAACATTGCACATTATGTATTCCCCACTTGCTGCAGGCATTTCAGGCATAGGAAAAGAGTGGGCTTTCTTCTGAGAGTAACACCATGGTGATTATACTGGTGTACAGTAAAAAGGCTTAGAAGCAGGGAAAAATCTGTGGGTTTCAGAACAGTTGGCAGTTTTCCTTCAGTAAAAAAGTAAAGAAAAATGGATGTGGACTTTGAGAACAGCCATAATGTTGAAGTCCAACTCTTTTTTTACACACTGCCCCTGCCACAGGGTATCGTGAGTTAGAATATTTAATGTCAGCTGGTTTCTAAATGATTTCTGCTAAACTGGTAGCAGAAACTGACACTAGTTCAAGTGTTAGCCAGGTCAGTGCTGATAGAGCAGCACTGGATATTGGCAGGCAATAAAGACATCTCAGTTGAGCTTGCAGTAGTCAGTTGTGAACAAAGGTACAGTAACTCCCTGCAGTGTAGCTCATAACAATTGGACTAGCATGTGGCTGGGCAGGGCAGAGAAGTCTGTAACGCTTCTGCCTCTTCCCTCAACTAAGTTCCCTTGGTTTACAGAGCTTCAACTAGCTTGGCACCTTGTATAACCACTGAATTTGCTCAGACTGTAAGTATATAGCTTTCAAGGACCTTATGTGCAGCTTGTATCACAACTTAGAGAAATAAAGAGTAAGTGAACTGGTATTTTTAAGGGATTTCAATGTTGATTGTTTGGAGGAGCAAGGTTCTGTTTTCCCCAAATTTGCTCATTCGGTTAGTCTTCTTCCTTGGTTTTATTCTCTTCAGTGTCCATGCCTGCAGCAGCTGTTTTTAGCTGTGATTACCACAACACTAGAACTGCAGAAGTTTGAAAGCTACTTCTCAGCACTCCAGATTCCCAAATATTTAGAAGTTAAACAACTTTTATTATGCTTCTTTTTATTCTATACTGGGATCCAGCAGTATTTGTTTGGTTTTGTTGAGTCCTGGTCTTATATAAAATCTTTTCATATCGAATAATTAGATTAATTTAACTATCTGTTAAATGTACATTGTTAAGTGGTGCCAACTGGGATGGAGTGAGAAGCAGCCAGAATGTTCCTGCTTTCCTTTTGGGCTTCCTCAGAATAAGATCAATTCTGTTTCACTTTTGGCTGCTTTAATCTCCAGTGCTGTTTTCAGAAAGTAAAGCACTAAGTGAAGTCATCTTCTCATGGTTACTTAGAGTACATCCTTAAGTGTTCAAACAGAAATATTTTTATATTAATGTAGATAATAAATAATATTCCTGGGTTGGGCTTGTTTCTGATGTCATTAAAAGCCAGGGGCAAAACACCAGGTGACTTAAGAAGCATCTGGCTCTTTATCAGACAGTGGAGAGGAATTTATCAGAAAAAAAGCAAAGTCTTGTCAAAGGCTGGTAGTCCGTGACTAGTCCCATTCACAGCTGGAGCCCAGTGAACATCGTAGAGTATAAGAAGAGCTTTAGCTTTGGGTTTATTTCTCATGCAGAACCTTTTATATTAGCATAAAGTTAAAAACAGTGTCTTACCAGGATGTTCATCCAAATGGGCAGCAAAAATCTGTCAACATATGATTCACAGCTCAGCATACTAGTGCAAGACTTAGTTCCTTTGACATAGGTGCTGACATGCAGGTAGTGGACTAAAGCAGCTGATGGGTAGGCACTTATCTTCAATAGCAGGGCAGGGAAGGCATCTTTAAATGATTAGGAATCCTAGCACTTCATTAACTGCTGCTTTCCTGTTGTTATGCTGCTGTGCTGTTACAATGGATTTTGTTACTGTGGAGGCACAGACTTTGTACTCTCAGCACTTGTCCTCTCAACAGCGTGCTTCAGGAGTCATATGCTTTAAATTATGTGGGATGAGAGAAACACCCAGTCTAGATATTTATGAAGAGCCTTAAGTGCAGATCTAGTTCCTTGATTTGCATGCCATATTCATGTTTGCAAAGGACCTACAGACCAATGATTCCCTTTGCTTCATTATGGAGTATGGAAAAGAAGGAGTTGAAGATGATGACTGCCTATGACTCTCTGACGGATTGCGTTAATATTTGACGAGACCAAAAAGAAAGAAAAATTGAATTTGTGCCCTCAGGTCCACAATCAGCTCGAGTTCCCAGCAAGATGAGATTTCCACTATTCAAAAGGCCATTAAAGTGAGAGACAGTCAAGAGATCATAGATAATGATAGACAGAGAGATCACAATCCGTGTATGAGGGAACAAAAATAGGAAGAAAGTTAGATGCATAGTGAGAGGAAAATTGCTGAGGCTCAAAGCAGAGCAGTTGTAGAACCAAGAATAGAACCCGTGTCACCACAAACTCACCTATGTCTTGCTGTGCTCTTTTATTGAAACTGTGTTCCAGAAAAGCAGTTCCAGTGCCTGAGGAAAGGTGGAAAGGAGATATATTAAGATGCAGAAGCAGTAGGCATTCATGTGTAATTGTGCAATGCCTTGGTTTTTCAGTCTGTAATTCATATAAGCATGTGCATTAGTTAAAAAAACCAAAAACAACAAAAAACCAAACAAAACCCCAAAACCAAAGCAAAACACAGCTTCAGCAGCTCCCTAAATTGTCACATATATCTTTATTTTAATCTGTCATTACAGAGGCTTAAAAAGAATCATTAGAGTTCAAAATATGCTCTCTAACAATTCAGTAGTCTTAAAATAAAACCATCACCGCGTAGCTTTCTCCATTTGTAAGAGGTGAGATCTGCTGTACCATTTCTCTGTATGAAAGCCTGTCGTATGTGTCACCCACGTCAAACTAAAAGCTCTATTCTTAATGAGCTGGAGGTCATCATCAAAGAGCATGTGTTCCCTGAAATGTTTTGAAGAAGGCAGTCTTGCCAAAAGCTCTGTAATATTCCCACTCTACAGCCTGTAGTATGAACCATTCTATGTGCAGCTGAGTCTTGGAATTATGCTCCCACTGTACATGCTTGCTATTACCTTTCATGCTGTGGTTTTCCTTTGCATCCAGTGTCACAGTACATGTCTATGCTTTCTTGATAGAGGAAGGGCTCAGAATCACAAGATACTGCTATTTATATGTATATATCATTTCATAACGTATTCAGGAGGTGGGATAGGTGACTATGCAGAATAAAACATTGGAAAGTTAGTATTTATTCAGTATACACGCCAGAGATATGAGTCTTGAACTATTTTATTACATCATTCACTTATTCACTAGGATCAGTCTCCTTAATTTATTCCTTCTCTTTGTGATTACTTAAAGAATGGAAAGCAAAGTAAATCTAAATGATCTTTTGCAGACTAAATCTGGTCAAATACCTCAGTGCACTGCTAGGATATCTGTATTTGGGTAATTTTTCAGTAATTTATGGGATGTTTCCTGGAACCCACTGGAATTTTCGGGACATGTGCCCTAGACTTACCAACTGTCCTGCATCACTTCTTTCTTTTCCTTTCAAGCCAGCTCCATTTTCTGGGTATAGCCAGTCCTTTGTGCCAAAGTGCTACATGTCTTCACGTGTGTTTGAGGACTCACCAGCTCTGACTACTGTAACTGCTGTAACAACCATGGGTAAAATGCAGAACACAGCTGAAAATGGGCTAATCTTGGATGTGTGCCAGGATGTAAGAGGGGACACTGGTGATCATGACCTTAGAGCAGTTGAGGATGTCAATGAAGGCTTGCCAATATAATGGAAATTAGAGAGGCACACTTAGGAAATCTGTTCTTTATGTGGATCATACAATTGCGATAGGAATTGCTTTGTGCAGATGAAGGGTATTTTCATAGGATTGTTCTATTACTTTCTCTTCTCATATTTCCTCCCTGCCCCAAGAAGAAATATAAAATTGTTTCCCATGGAGTTAAATAAACCTTCAAAGAAGCCTACCATAAGGGAAAAATGCAGTGTAGAAGTTCAGATGTTAGCACTTTTTGCAACTTCTCTTTTTTGCACTTTTTTTGATATTTGCAGGTTTTTTCACTCTAAAATATCCATGTATTCTACCATAGCATAGCTTACGTGCAGTGGTTATATCATTATTAAGCCCTAGTGGGAATAAGCCCTGATGATATGGACAAGATGGATCTTAAGGGTAAAGGACTAACTACAGGTGGGAAGCTGTCGTTCTGACCTCCTGTGAAATCTATCACCATCAGTGTTTTACACAGAGATAACTGCTGTGGTTTAGCAATCAGTCTGTGAACAAAGTAGTTTTGATGTACATAGCTTTAGTGCTGTGTACTCGTTCATGTTAAAGCCATACCCAAGTAAGGCCATAGGGGATAACGGTTTTACAGCAACTTCTTCTGCGTGAGGTTCATTGTCCAGACTGGGGACACAGGGAGGTGGTCAGTGAACCTGCACAGCTTTGATTTTGTTTGTCTTGCTGTTTGTTTTGTTGTGGCAGTTTTGGGGTGCAGGATAGGAGAAAGGATATGCAAAAGTGAGACAATAAGGCTGCCATCCTGGCCATGTAGTCGTTAAATGTTTGTACCCCCTGGTTGTTTAGGTTATTCCTGCTTCCTGCTTGACCCATTTCCCCTAGGAAAGATACATACTGTTTCAGTATAAAGATGGTTTCAGTTTACTGGATCACAAATGATCCCTTTTAAAATTCATAGTTCTGTGAATTAGCTTTGTCTTTATTAAATATCTGTGTGTTTCTGTAACAGATTAAATTGTAGACTGCTTAGGTTGGCATGCTTTTCATGCCAACTGCTTCACTGTCTAGTAACATCTTTATTGAGTGGGGTTTTTTTCCGCTCTTTGTCTTAATTTGGTGTCCTTTACATCTAAGGAAAGGATCATCTAGGAGCATAAAATCTCACCTCCTGCTGGGAAGTAATGAATGTAGGTATACTTGTAAAAACTGCTTGGATTCAAAACCCTTTTTATCATCATAACCTTCAGCTGAATATACTGCAGCTCATGGCTGATCTGTTGTTAACTCATCCATGTGTGAATAGAGCAATTAACAGGCTGAAAAAAAATATAACTTATGAGTTATTCTGATAATATATATTCCACATCTTCTCAAATAAGACATTCTAGGAAATACTTCTAATTCTGATACAGATTCTCAAGGTGTGCAAATACTGTGAAGAGGCATCAAGGATAAATGGAAAGACAGGCCTGAAGTGATGTTTTTCTCACAGTATTCTTTGTATATAGAAAAAGTTATGTGCAAAAATGAGTGCTCACTACACTTGGTCTCAGCTTTTTAGAAACAATTACATGTTTGTGAAGAGAGATCCAGTTACTGGTGCAAAGTGACCTCTGCCTTTGCTGCATTTTTTGTTACCATAATAGAGGTGAATGAGAACACAGTGATAACGTGAAGGTTTGCCACATAACCGTGTGCTCCAAAAAAGTTTGCCTCATGTCATGAGTTTCCATTTGTCTTGAACAAATTAATCTGAAAATCTTATCAGTGATGAGGTAAATATAAAATATTTAAACTCTGATAATCCTGCTCTAGGCATTTGTTCTTGATGATACTGTGTCGAATGTGGGAATCATTGATTCCCACGTACATTGATTCCCATTGATTCCCACATACTGAAGCAAAATTCTGGATAAAATTAAATGATACTGTGTAGTACATACGAGAAGGTACATCTTCTGCTGCACATCCCATTCCTCCTGCACTGCTGTCCAGTGCCCTTGTAGCTGCACACCACAAGATGCTCAGATTTAATCTACCTGTCACATATTTGATGTGCTGCTGATATAGCTGGGTGCTACACTGGAAGCGTTCTCTGATGAAGCTCCCCATATGAACTATAAACGTCAGGATTTCACTGTGGGCTTGAAAATACATGAAGAGGCATCGAGCACTGCTATTGTCAGAAAATTGCAGTGGAGTAAAGTTAAAGATGTTTCATTTAGTGATATAGAAAGGACAATCTGCATCTGCGTTTCTGTGAATAAACACAGTAACTCAAACTGTGAGCATCATGGATGAGTTTTGCATATATTTTGGATCAAAAGATCCACTTACTGAAAAATATCATAGGAGAGTATTTTTTTCTTCCAGCATATTGCTTAATTATTATAATGCTCGTTTCTGGCCTTATTTACTTCTATCTGCTGCCTGTTCTGGATGAGCTCCTCATTCTTCTAAACTAAACAGAAATCTATTAATTGATTTAAAGAGGATTCCTATAGTTGTATTTAAACAGCATTTTGGGAATTTGTAGAAAAATCAGATTGAAATACAAAGCCTAGGCTTTCGTGGCAGTGTTGTTTTCTAGTCCCCACTTCTGTCTTTCTTTCCTCTTCTTTGGGTAGTCTTTGAACCCACTGCACCATTCCAACCCAGTTTAGTGGAGCCATTGAGTTTGCAAAGGATCTTAAAGATTTTTGGTGGGTTTCTTCAAATTAAGTGAAAATAAATAATGGAGTAGACAGAGATACCTCTTAATGCCTCTGAGATGGGGAATAAATTTAATCCTTATTAGACAGAAGAGAGTCCACTGAGCCTCTTGGCCTCATGACACAGGTGATGAGGTGCCCAAGCTTTGCTGGGTTCCCCTGGTTTGGAACACCCTCTGTCAGGTACCTTCTTGCAAGAATTTCTGTAGCTTTTCAATACCAAAGGCCCCTGTTGCTCACATCTGGTTCATGTCATTTATGGAAAGAATGGCAAGTTTTAACTTTCTTAATGTATTTTCAGTGATAAGAACATCAACTTCGATTTCTTTTTTCCCTGTTGCAATTCATACAGTGTCATTTAGTAATCATGAACAGACAAGGCTGGTAATCCTTGACACTGGAAAGATTATTAAACATATTTTGGAGGGGGTTTTTTTGAAGCTTGAGTCTGTGACTGCTGGTAGAAAATCAATATTTTCTCGAAATGGGAGTGAAAATAAAACCAGTTCAGAAGAAGAGTTTATGTATGTGCTTACTAATAGCATATGAAGTTCTTTTCAATCTTTTAGTAATTATGGGAAGAGATTTAACGAAAATATACAACAACATTTTGACTCATAAAACCATCCCTTTATCCAAAGTTGTGCAGTCCAACTAGGAAAGCTGATTAAATGGTGTTTTATGAAGAGGTAGTCTTTTAAATTTTTCAGTATCTTTAGATCTCTGAACAGAAGTGGTTATCTTTGAATAGAATGAAACATGATTTTGACTTAAAAATTGTCATCCTTGATGGGTCGTGTTAATATTTATTCATTCAAGTGGTTCTATTCCTGTAAAGTGTTGCATCTAATCAGATCATGTCACCTACATGAAGCAAGTCCACCGTGTTCCCAGGATAAGCAGGTCACAATAGGTCAATGCTCAGATGGGAGACCTGTGAAGCAATCAGGCTGCATCAGCTAGCCAGCACATTTCCTGCACAAGAGGTACTGAGTCAGTATTCCTTCCCTCTGTCAGAGATAGCCTGCTGGTGGAGAAGCCATCTTCCAGATGAGATTCAGAATTGGAGTCATGTCGGTTTTAGTCATTACAAGTGCTGTGGCACTGCTGGTGCTCTTTGTCAGAGACGGACTGCCCACAGGCTGCCTGCAGTAGAGCAGTTTCAGTGCAGTGTGGAATTTGGCACCTATTGTTGGAAGCTCTTGGGTAGCTGCTGTGACCCTGCTCTCAAGTAGCACTGATGCATGCTGAACACAAGGTGTTTGGGTAATCGAGAGGGAAAAAAAGAGTAGCATCTGAAACCTAATTGAATTTCAGTGTGTTTCAGTTTACAGCTGTGGGTTTGACAGTTCTTTTTTTCCTGATAACCCTAGTTTCTTAAGTCATCTGAAATTGAAAAGTCTTACTTGGAAAAAAGTTGGAAAAGTTAAAAATAAAGTGTTCCAAAATCTCAGGAGCTGCAGACTAAATAAACAGAATTCCACCCATTTAATTACTGCATTTTAATGGTGCATTTGCCAGGCCATCTAAATATTTTTCCTTTTTTCTTCATGATTTTTTGGATGTTACAAAATTGGATAATAGCTGCACTCTGTTTCCTCCATATATTCTCCTTACCTTGCAGAACTTCTTTCTTTTCTCAGCTTCTCTGCTAGGAGACAGCCACAGCCCTTCATACCTTCATCCTGAGCCCTCATGCTGCAACTATATATTGATTGGCCTATAGAGTATTCACAGTGCAAGTGCATTAAAATAGCAAAAGGAGCAGAAATGTGGCCAGACCTGTTTCATCTTAGCAGTTGGGGCCTTGCAAAATAGTCATAGCTTCAGGAAGAAAGTGCCTAAGTTGCTAAGGAGGATTTCTCAAATGAAGCTTTCTGTTGAAAAGAAGTGCTTGTTATGAACTCTACCTTTTGTCTTGTGTGGCTTAATCTGCTTACTTTTGTTCCCTGTGATTTATTTAATCTCACTTCATCAAAGCGTATCCTTGCAATCTTAGATTGCTCCATACTTGTCCTGTTAATAAATTGGGTCATTTACCTGTATGCTGCCAAAAAGACATGGAATTGTTTTTAAATTTGAGAAAGTAGGAACTTCTATGGCTTTCTTTGGTCTTGAAGGCATAATTTAAGACACGATAGGCTTCTAAATCTAAGCAGATACCTTTGGTTGTTGTTTCAGAAGTGTTTGAGATTCCAGGTGCTACTGGAAGTACAAGTATTTTTAATCAATAGAATTTAGGTACACCAAGGTTGGGACAGTTTTTCAGATGTACTCACCTGCACTTTTTCACCTAAAACCTTCACAAATCTTAGTGGTGGTTTTATGGAAAAAGTAGATATTGGGAATTAATTGCCCCTGCTAGTCTTAAAAGAATTTATCATCTTACTCCTTTACCTTCAGCAAGGAAATTACACTTTTCACAAATGAAAAAGTATGAAAACCTGAAAATCATACATATTGTATTTCTTCTCAGCTAGCCCAGAGCTTATTTGTCATGGATAGGTAATGGTTAAAGTGTGAGTGTAGTCACATTTCTCTTGCACATAATTATAGCTCTGAATTTGAATTCTGCTTTCTACAAATACTCAGTTACTTCCTTCTGCTTTAGTGGCTACCCCTGGAGCAAATTCATCGTATGAGTGTATGAAAATACTACAGTAGGACATGGGGAACAAGAGGAATGTAGACATAGTTGCAATGTAATGCATTTAAAAATTCATATGTGATATCATTCTGGTTTTGCAATATTTGCCCAAATGACTGGGAAAAAACCATAAAAGCCAAAGCTATGATGCTCATACTTTATGCAGTTCAGAGTATATGGGTCACATACACTTCATGTCCAGTCTTTATGTACAAAGTAATTAAAATGTAATATAAACATATGTATAGAGCTGATGAAGAAAATACACACACACATATATATAAAAATTAGTAATATTTACCTACACTGAAAGGCATATATCCTATTTGGAATACATTCATGTAATTTATAATGTATCTATCTATAGTTTTATCATTTTACTTTGCAAGTCAAATAGCTGTTCTGTTCTATATCTGGTATCATGTTAATCTCAGACATGTGCAGGATGGACACAAAGCTAGTTTTCAGTGTGTCAGTGTGTTTCCATTAAGTGTCACTCAGGTAACCATTAGATTTCATGAAACAAAGAGAAAAGAGACAGTGTAAAGGAAAACACTTGCTCCAGTTCCCTGAACCTGTACATGTCTGGAACATGCTGCTGACATGGAAAACATGAACAATGCCAGAATCAAGGGAGTGACCATGGGGAGTGTTTTCCCCTGTAGCCTTGAGGTTTTCTACATGCAAGTGGTCACAAATAGTCTGTTGTAGGTACCCTGAGGATGTCGGCCTCCCCAAGGCTGTCTCTAGTTAATACATCTTATCCCACCTAGAACATGTACAGTTCCACTTTGTTGCCCCAACTTTGCTGAAAGAGCGAGGTGCTTTAGACATGAATGGGGAAATCCTGATGCCATTGAAATAAAGAAGAGTTCTGAGGTGGATTTCTCTGGAGCCAGACTTTCACACTTTGCCATGGTGCTACGAATGACATCCATCTACATTAGGAAATCTGAGTTGTCACTGTGGAGCTCAAAGATTTTGGACAGAGCTGTTGTGAGGTCTCAATCTGATTTTGAAGCTGGGTGTAGCCAGATTTAAAGAAATAGTTAACTTGAGTTGCAACAGTAGGCTATATTGTGGGGAAATCAATTAAATGAGTTCGCTGTGTGCCTCTGAAATGAGATATCATTATGTTCAAATCTAAAAGGAAACAGCCATACCACCTACTATGCCAAAGCCTTTTTTAAACTAGTCCTAATCTCAGCTTCCTGCTTTATCATCATACTGCTACTCCTCCGCCTGTCAGAGACCCGCGAGTCTCTGGGAACTCATTTATAGTACTGCTTCTGTGGCCTCTCCTGAACTCATTTACGGTACTTGCTCCTGTAGCTTCTCTCATATGTCTGTTATTCTTTGTGTGAAGTAGCTCCTCTTTTATTTCAATCATTCCAGAAAATTCAGCCTTCCTGGGGGGATGGAGAGGAGGGAGAGTGCCTCTTCTTTTACTGTGCTGTTTTACCATTCACCTTATTTGTATTTTTCTTCTCAGAAAACCAAAAGGGATGTAAATAACTTTGATCAAGACTTTACACGAGAAGAACCAGTATTAACGCTAGTGGATGAGACAATTATAAAACAAATCAATCAAGAAGAGTTTAAAGGGTTCTCTTATTTTGGAGAGGAGCTACTGCCATAGACAACGTTAGGCTGACAGATGAATGATGCTGCAAGAAGTGATTCTGAAGAGATCGTCAAATTACTGAGACTGAGTAGATCAAGAACTACTTCTCTTACCCTGAGCCCATATCCCCAATTAAAGTATATATTTATTGTTTTTTTTCCTTTAATCTTCTGACCTGAAAGCACTCTTAATTTCTGTCTCACAAAGCAATGCAAAATAATTCTGTATCAGAAATTGTAGATGTAACACACTGCCGTATATTTGCAACTTTTCTTTTATTCCTAAGATCTCCCCAAAGGACAAAATTGCATCCTTTCCATGGAAAATGAAGCCATGCTATTAAAAGTGATTTAGCAGATCACGTTCTATAATCACATATGTATTGAAGCTAAAAAGGTGAGAACTGTTTCTTCTTCACTGGTGGTTATGGTGAGATCTGTACTCAGAGGTGGAACAAATAAGTAATATGTTACCTTTTGGTAAGCAAAGAAGTCTGCCTTTGTGGAGGTGTAATCCTCAGCTATAAGTTTATTGTGTCGAGGTACAAACTTAAAATAAAGCTGTCCAGAAAAAAAAGCACAATTATGGCTTTTGATGAAATTCCTCGTACAATTTATGGAAAACTCTTAGGAATAAGAAGAGTCACAAAGATAACTGAAACTTTATTTAAAGCCAGAAACAGATATTATATGGATAGTTATTAAAGGGCTAAAGAATAAAAAGCCTATAGTGCTTTAACACAGCTATATATAGGCATTTTACAGTTTTTCAGGCAATTGGATGTACTATCCATGTTACCAAATTGAATATCCATTGAAATGAACCATTGATGTGATGGCAAGCTTGCAAATGTTTACAGTTAATTTTAAATAAAAATTAATTATAAACATTATAAATTTGCCTTTTCCATTGTAGCTAAGCTGATACTTTCTTATTTATATTTATTTTCTCAGCAGTGTGTTACTTTTGCACACTTTTACAAAACCATAATACTACTGTGTTTGTTGTTTTTTATGTTTCAAATCTAAAGAGAAATCTGCTTTTCGAAGACACAAAATAAGGCTACACGTGCATTATGTGGAAGTGTGTTAAAAAACGGAGATCAAACCTTCACAAACTGACATTACTGAAAGTTGTACATTGAATTTTTTTTGTGTATGAATTGAAATGGTAACTCATGTGGACAATTACTAATGTGAAGTTACCTCCTGTAGATACGCTAACAGTGTTATGTACTTATATTTCCAGGAGTACCCTGTGGTTTGGTTTGTTCCTTTTTTTTGTGTACATGTATCGCTGAGGTCATTTTATTATCTATTTTACTGGACTGAGTGAGCGGTCATTGGAATCCATTTTAATTGTTGCACATGGATTTCCAGCTGCACAAAAATATATATACTTGTGATTGGCAAAGTGGCACTAAAGAAGCTTTTTTGCCTTTTGTACAGGTGAGATTTTGTATATAGTGTTTGCTGCAAGGCCTGTGGAATTCATTGAATATAGAGGTATCAACTGCTGCATGTTCAGGCATACTATTAAAATGTTAGTCTATGAAAGAATAATTATAATAATGTCCATGTGCAATACTCTTGTATGTGTATTGGTTCAAGTTACTGTCAGAGAGATGAGGTTTTTGTTATAAAAGATGTAGACATATATTAAGCTATACTAAATCTCTTGTATAGTTCTCTTCAACTCTATTATGACACGATAGAGCTCGGAAAGAGAAAGGAATGTTACGAATCTTGGTGGACAAAGTGTGAATCATTGGCTTTAAGAGATAATTTCGGTCTCAAGCAGATGACTTAGTTTGTGTCAGTTTTGCGTCTGGCTGCTCATAGCCTGTTACTGATGACAACATTCAGTTCCATTTTGTTTTGTTTTTAAAACTCAGGTGTAATTATTATATATATTCTTATGATGATTTCAAAATATTAAATATTATGATATATCAATTAATGTGTTGTCTGGCCTACAGGTGTAATAATGGATCAAGCGTTTAGTTTAATTTAATTTATCTTCAGTAATCTTTTGTACTGGGAAAAGACTATAGCTTCTGGAGCTGCGTACCAGCACAGAAACATCTTAATGATTGCATCATCTCAATGTTTAAATTTCTTTCTCTTTTAGAAATATATTGCAGAACTGCCCATCAGTTTGTGTCTCGCCACTGGCTCTGTTTATTTCCCATCACGGTTAGCTTTTGACATCCAGGCAAGAACTGATCACAATGCTAAAGCATTCTTTTCCATAGGTGAGTGGACTGGCTAGGAAGACAAGTTATCAGATAGTGCACTACTGTTTGTAAAACAAGAGGCCTTTACATAAAACTCTGAGCATTTATTTTGAAGGAATAAAAGCGTCCCATAAAGCTTTTGTAAGCAAGCTGTGTAGTCTGCATTCCCATTTCTAACATGAAGATAATTAGCAAACGTTTGTATTTAAAAGGCCTCAGCACCTGCAGTGTTTGGTAGGATGCAAAGAGAAAAGTGAAGGAGATCAAAACTTTTGCATGGGCAGGTATTTCTTCAATATAAATAGTTAGATCCCCTGCACTGGGTTTACATCGGAAGGTTTGTCTGTTACCTTGAACATTTTTTTAAAGATAATTCTTAAAAATGGACATTCTGTTACATTTCTGCCTGTTCTGTAAAATCTTTCCTGTTCCTTCTTTGTAAAATGAGTGCAAAATGCCAAAAAAGATTGTTAATAATAATAATAATTATAAAGAATCCATTGTTTCTTGTTTTTCCTCCCAAATAGACTTTACTAAAACATTGAAACACATTTTTCTCTATAGGGTGAAAAGTAATTCTCTCCAAAAAAGGCTTACAAATTACCTCTTTATAAATTATGTGCAGAATAGTTCTGGCTAGATATAAAATGCATTCAGTTGGGGGGGTAGGGTTTTTTTTTTTTATTGTGAGGATTTATTTGTACAGAATTTTTTTCTTATGGATGTAATTTGAATCTCTTGCCATTCATTAGTGTTATTTCATCGTAAACATTATTACTGTGCCAAATGTACTGTATTCAAAAGGATGTGAATGTGTATTGTTTCGGAACCTAATAAATACAATGATGTTAAATCTTATTTTTTTCCCCAAAGTTTTCCTGAGTATTTCGTAATGAGGAAGAAAGAAAGATGAAGGATGAATATTTTTCCTGTTACATGTTATACAAAATACCATGAGCTTGTCTTTTAGGAGTGGACATTTTGCAAAGGAAGGATTTGCTAACAGGAACCTCATCTGTGAAGCACTAAACACTCCAAGAGAAACACAGGTAACAGTGTGTGAACGCTATTTATTTTGGTTAATATAACATTTGCCTCAAAAGCACCAAGCAGGTGAGTTTACAGATATTTCTGCTTACCAGCTACGTAATGGTCACTGAGTTCTGACTGATCCCAGCATTCTGCTTAGCTGCATTGTTAAAACTCACTTCAGTGGAGCACTTTGTGTACAAACACTTCAGACTGCTTTAGTCTTTAATTGCATTGATTAGAGGGATTAATAGTGTGCGTATGTTTAATTAGTTAGGGTCATAAAGCTTATTAAATGATTCATTTACCTTAATCTGTCAATGTGACATTGTCTGAAATATTTCAATTTTTCATTGAGTTTCAATTTGCACCTCAAATGCTTCCCATTTTCGTGGTTTAAAATCCTTAGCTTCTGTTTCAGTAGATCAGCTATCAGGATACTCTGGCACTAATTCCAGTTAACAATGATTCCACTTAGATACACTAACCAGCTTTAAAAAAAAATGGAAAATAAAAAGAGTGTTTTCTGTTCAAATTGCAACTTTTGCATAAACCTCCATTCTTTTTCCTTCATGTTGAGTCTTCTTGAAGTCCCTGAATGTGTTTGGTGCTTATGAGCATATTCCAAATCTTGTGTGTTGACAGCATTGGCGTAAGCTTTGTCACACAGATTTTACCAGTTAAACAACTATGCAACATCCTGATTTTCTGGATATGTTTTGCAACCTTAAAAGCATATGAAAACTTAACTGTCACTTTACAAACAATAAGCGTCATTGGTCTCCAAATACATCAATCCATATAATGTTTTGTCATAATGCTGTAACTGATGTCTATTAAGAAGAGTTTTATCCTTGCTGGTGGACTGCAGAATTTGGAAAGACAGCAGTCTTTTGAAGAGGAATGAGTTACAGTCTGATTGACTGTCCACACTGTAAAAGTGGTACTGAAAGTTGGGAGAAGGAGTCTCAGCATGTATCTGTCTGCTTCTGTGGACTTCCAGACAGGGGTTGTTACATCACTTTACAATCAAAAATGGTTTTAGCCTCCTAATAGTCTGGTTGGGTACATGAGTAAATCAATCTGATGAGCACCTAAACAAACTGAACAAAGGCAGAATAATTATCCAATAGTGAATTGAAGCGTTGAATAGGTGGACATATCCTAACTCAAAGTAACTGTGTAAATTCAGCTTGGGTCTTCATCTTTAATTAAAAATACATGGGGTGAATATGCCTTATCCCAGGCACGAGGAGAAAATGAGAATAAGTTAGATCAGAGTTGACCTCTTTTAGGAACAATAAATTATTCATCTGAGTAATATAAATAATGTATTCATATAATCAAAGGTGGGATGATCAAATGCTCAAACATCGCTCCCAAACATCATTCAGCACAGCAACCAAACATCGCTCAGGTCAGGTATCCTGCTCTTGGCAATGGTCAGTAGCTTAAGCAGTAATGTGCACTAATTAGAAATCAAGAAGTCAGCTTTGATTGTAGCTATAGCAGTATAAAAGCATAAGAAATAGAAAATACTTGTGAATAAATCTGACAACAAGAAAGCAAAAGGTGGTATTCTGCCTGCAGCACGGTGACGCCATGATGTTCTGAAGTAGACGGTCTTTGTTATATTTAATATCTCTGAATTAACTTTCTTTTGATCAATCAGGTTTTAAACAATGTCAGCTTTTTGTGAGAAAGAGCTACACAGCTCAGCTAATCGTTATGTTAAAAATTATTTCCTTTTGTGTATTTTGACCCAACCATAATTCCATTTTATATTGCTTGGGTCTTCCTTTGAAAGAGGATAAACAAATATCTGCTGTTCACCTTTTTTATACCGCTCAGAATTTTATAGGTCACTTCCTCAGCCAGTTCTTTTTCAGATTGAAAAGCCTTACCCTGTCAGTAAAAAGGCTTCGTAAAGACACATCCCATATTTTTGGCCACTGTCAACTTTCTGTGAATCTTTTCTAGTTCTACTGCATCCCTTTTGAAGATGGGGAGTAGAATTACCTGTAATATTCAGTATGTGGATGTAACATGGGTTATTACAATGACTACTGTGTTCTGTTTTCTGTTCTGGTTTTGCATGTTTTTCTTAATCCAAGTTTGTTCTCAGTTATTTCACAGATTTGCAGAGTAGTGGTAGTTGTAAATCTAACATGCATGCTTTCTTTCAGATTCTCCAGTCATAAGGAAGATAGGTTCTGTCCAGGACATAAAGAAAATACGTTAAACAGGAATTAAAGCGATGCAAAATGCTTCCTCAGCGCAGGCTTCCATTTTAGCAGTAAGCCTTTGATGATTACCTTCTCAGTATGGTTTTCCTACTGCTTTCATAACTCTTATATATAGCTATGTTTAGACTATTTTTCCCTAGCTTGCTTATTAGAACATTTCATGCAGCAAGTATTATTCCAAAATCAAGATAAAGGACATGCTCTGTTTCACTCCTATCAATACAGGCTCTTACTGTGTTCTTGAATACCCCTTTTTTTGACACATTAGCTACAATGAAGGGGAGAAAGATAAAGGTTTTCTTAGCCCACTGGGAAAATATATTTATGTGCCAAAATAGTTTCCACTCCATCTTTCCTTTTACCTCATCATTGCTGTGGAAGCAGGAGATAAGAGCAGCAGCCTGAGGTAGAACACAAGCTGCCACTATAAATATTGTGAAATGATTGTGCAAGACTGTCCAAAATTTGGAAAAGCATTAAAGAACTTGCACATTTGTACACTGATGTTTAATCCTTGGAAAAAAATCAGTTAGGAAGAAAGTCAGTGACCTTAAGTCTATTGCTGATTTGAGCACTGGGTTGAGAACTAACTTAAGCATTGCATTCATGTCTCATCAGCATCCAATACTACATTTGATGTAGTGTCTTAGGTACTATAGGAGGTAGCATGAAGGTAAGACTTAAGCTGCTAGTAACAGCAAGAGCCAGTGCCAGGCTGAGGCCAATGTACATTCTCATTTCTCTAAACCTACTAAGACAAAATGTTACCCAAAGATGCCATGCATCCAGGACGGGTGCCACAAGGGGGAAAGTAAAGAACAGAAGTCCTGGTTTTGGCATACACAAGCTGTTAGCTTAGCTTGGTCACCTTATCTAAGTACCCTTGACAACCTTCTAGGAATAAGCCAGGTATTCCTCGAGTGACAATAAATACATGCCTGCTCAAGTATGTCTGTCAGATGGTGTCAGTTACAGAGAGGCAGAGACTGAAATATCAGCATGAAGAAGTGTGTCTAAATGTCAGAAATGCACTTGTTAGTTCTGCTTTCACATAGAAAAAGATTAGTACAGTTGACTAAGCAACCTCCTGATTTCATTGACATGAATGGCATGGAGCTCGAGACTTCAAAATTGTGCAATGGGAGAGGTACTATTATGGCTATTTTACAAATCAGCAAGCTGAAACTAGGTGCTATGGTTGTGATTGGCTTCTTATTGCATTAGTATAAAGTCAGCAGAAGTGCTAGGAAAAGCACATGAAGCAAGAAGTGAAGGTGAAGCGAATCAGTGCTCTCACTGTGCAAGTGTTTCTAAGCACAAGGTGTGTTTCAAACCATGCTTCACTAAAATACCTGCTGGTGGTCTCCTGTGAAAGAGCTTCATGGCTGCTTGGAGTCCCCTTCTTTTTATGTTTTCATGCCTCTTTTCAGTTGCTAAGCCAAAAGACAGTCAAAATTTGTGTGCAGTGAGATACAGTGGATGTGTAAGGGGGAGAGGGGTTGGTTTTACAATGGATAAGCTTTTTATTAAAACATGGTCACATCCAGGCGAGAACCTCTGTGTTCTAGAAAGGGTATTTACTCTGAGTCTTTGGTACAGCAGAAAAGAACAGTTTCTGTTGATTTTTAGTTAATGAGCAGTAAGAAATAGGCAAAGATACCAGGCACATGGAGCTACAGTTTCCTAAATGATGTGGTTGATTAAGGTGAGCAGATTGAGGGTCAAAGAGATTATGCAAATCTCACTAAGGTAAATGTTTATGTTAGGGTGGGGATCACTGTCCTGTTCAGAAGCAAACTTAAGACCTTTAAACTTGTTGGAATAATGTGGAGACATTTTTTCTTTAATTAAATTATATGCTACCCCCTTATATGCTAGTGCATTGCAGCTGCACTTTTATTATCCCTGTGTAAAGGACAGGAGCTGAACTTCCTAGGTACTGAATTCTGCTGTTAGGAGGCTTGGTCATGGTTTATGATGCTGCTCTACCGAAGTGCAGGGGTCTGTGAAATTCCTCCAACACCACCTCTTACCTGCTGAACTCTGAGGCTCTGGGTAACCCCAAGATCAGTCCTTCCAGAGTACAGGAACCTCACTGGAAAACTGGCGTTCTAGAACAGAGGATTTTTTTCCATTTCCAATCCCAGATACATTGCCAACTTTTTACTCAGCTGTCACCAGGAAACTCTATGTTTGGGTGCTGTGAAATACAGTCTGATGTGGATTCCCATTTAAAGCATCTCTGGTCATAGAAACAGCCTGCTAGAGTCATCAGTATGCTCAGTCTACCAAATATGTGCCATAAAGTGCTGATCCGAAGTCTATGTTATAGCGAGTCCTTCGTATTGTTAATTGCAGAGTCATCTTGCACTATAGATACAAGATTGTTATGACCCTACCTTCCGCTGCACATCACCAGTGCTGGCTTGGTCAGACAGCAGCTGGATGCATACTGACTTCAGTGGGAGAAGAAATGGAAAACGGTGCAGAACATCATTATTCTGACAAGTTGAAAGGCTACAAAAGCAGCATTAAACCATTGGTCTTTAATACCACCAGAGAAATCTCCTTCCTCCAGAAGGAGTCAACTTACATACAACGTCCTCCCAATATATCCCTGCTGAAAGCCTGTGTACTGTCAGCCCTTAGCCTTCTAAGTGGCCCATACCAAGTGGTGAACTGTCAAGATGCTCATCTCAGTCACATTATCCTTTTCTCATTTGCTTGCTCAGGGATAAGAGTAACACACTGCAGGAGCTTTTTGCAGTGGATAATAATGCTGCCATCCTTTATTTGGTTGACATACGGAGAGAGGATCTCCAGCTGCAAGACTTCAAATATGAGAGCTTTACTGGTGGTTTTATTCTTGTTAATATTCCTTCCTGTGTTGGGAGAAGAGTCTGGGTGATGAATAGGAATGGAGAGTATTAATTTTCATTTACTGAGCTGTCTAGCAATAATCTGAACCACCCACACAGCTGAACAAGTTGATTTCAGAGCCAGGGAGGTTATCAACACCAATAAAAATGCAGTTGTCGTATAGCTTAAACACTATGCATGAGCAAAAAGCCTCCTGGTATATGCAAATTGAAAGTATTTCTGTAACCTCTGACCCTGCTTGTAAACAGCAGATTCCAGGAATTCTGCTGGAAACCGTGCATTACTAAGGCAAAATTGTACTTAGCAATAAACACGCTTTCCTCAGTGAAAGAATCAGGAAGTGGAAGAATGCAAGACCTTGAGATGCACTGCTGATTGTGGGGAAACCGCTGAGGCCACCTCCTGCCTGACAGCTGGGAAAACACCCACCCTTGAGGAGCTCCTGTTGGAAGTCTGTAAACCAGGCACGGCTGGTGCGTGAGCACCTCGTTAACACGCTATCAGGCATTCCCAGGTAGTGGCTGTGCAGTGCCAGGGGTGAGCGGACACGATTGGAGCTTGCTCTGGCATGAAACAGGATGTCGTTGGACATCATCGTTCAAAGTACCAAGTGGAAGGACAGGATGATTATTCGAATGGCAGCAGGAGGACTGCGGATCACGTAGGTGAGAATGGGAAAGACAGAAAACACAGTAGCAGTCCAACATGAAAAATCCCCTTGGAAGGGGAGAGCTTTCCAGTCATCAAAGAGAACAGTGAGAAGATTGCTGGCAGGTGATCAAGGGAGGAAACGTGAATCTTCGAGAGAAGCTAAGTTCAGGAGAAAACAAGAATTCAAAGTGGATGTCTGCTTCAAAGATGTTATGCCCAAGCTATGTTTAAAATAGGTAGTGTGGGTACTGTCACCTCAGCGGTGCAGCTTCGTGTTCAAATATTATGTGGCACCTGAGGGAGAGGAGTTTACAATCAGCTGAGAACTCAACATTGCTAGGAGTAAAGATTGATCTGGGTTAAAGCTAATCCAGGCTGTAGATATGCAATTTGACATATACTGGAGGCAAATTGAAATAAAAACACAAAGGTTATTGTGTCTGTGGAAAATACACCACATGGTCTCCTCCATCGGGATTACCACTCAGCCACCATCTCCTTCCCAAAAGTATGTTCATAAGGTTCTTGCATTCAGCTCTTTCAAGGACATGGTTTTTAAATCCAATAGCACAGTGGTTTTGAAATACTGCAGGAAATCCAAGCTTTGCAGCCTATGCGTTAATAACATAGGGTAGATAGTGTGCTAGGACTTTCCCCCAAAACAGCAGAGGTGGATTGTTCTAATACAAACCAGAACTGACTTATGTTACTGGTGTTGCATGTATCCTCACACAAGGAAAATACATGTGTTTCTTCATGATGGAAACATCAACAAAAGCTCATCATCATGTAAAGAATTACAATGCCAGTCTATGGTGATTAGCCCACTGGCATCGTGATGCTGCACCAGATGGACACACTGGGTCATTTCAGTGTTGTCCTTCCTGTTTGTTTAGCAATGCAAGGAAAGCTTTTCATACATCAAAGGCAATAAAGCAAAATAATGCAACAAATATGAGATCTATTTAGTAACTCATTAACTTCAAGGTAGAAAACAGGAAGTTACACTAAAGCAAGTGTTTTCTGTATTCAGGGAATATTTTCATTTACCAGCATTCAGACTCGTACTCTGAATGCTGAATTTTTCAGAATAGAAAACTTGCATCATGTTACTGGCAGACCAAGCAGACATTTTAGTGGGTTCCTTTTTTTTCAGCCCAGAAGGTCTCTGTAGTTGTAATGTGCTGCGATAGCTAAGCCAGCCTCTCAGCCCATGGTGGCTCAAAGGGGTGATCCTGCCCATCTTTCAGCCATGTGATCCCAACTTTTGGGCACTGTGAGCCAGGATTCAAGTGTGCTAGGTGCTGTACTCCATTCCTCCTCTCTGCTTATCAGTTCCTTGAAACACATTTATGGAAATGGTGTAGGTCAGCACCCACTCTCTTATTTACAATGTGCAGAGCCTCGTTAGTACACACCACAGCACAGAGGGCAGTTCCCCTTCCTGCCTGTTGGAGTTTCGTGTTCACACTGCTGGCTTTGTGCTGGCTCTGGCAATTGCCTGACCTCTGTTTGACAAGCCAGCTTACTAACCTGATAGGAAACAACCTGATTCTTTTCATGAGTCAGTTCTCTCCCATGTTAGAAAGCTGAATTAGCTCATAAAAGGCCATGCTGGGCAAGTGAAGGCAAGCTGTGTGGTTGTTGAACTGGCACGTTGGGAGAAGGAGGAAAGACTGTCCTTGGGGGGGGTAAGCAGTTCGTCTCAGGTCACCTTCCTACTTCTTAACTGAACAGGCTCCAGGAATACCATTGCAAAGGTGAGAAATACCTAATGGACAATGAATCAGTGGGTTTATTGCCCTGTCTTGGAATCGGTGCTGGTCTAGTGCTGGCATGATGAATTAGAGGATACAGTCACTGGAAAAGTAGAGGTTCAAAGGTAGTGACTCAAATGAGATATAAAATTAGGTTCTTAAAAGGTGGATTTCTTTAAAAAGCACTATTGAGGAGGTCTGCAGTTTTCAGTGGAAATTCCATAGGGAATTAAGATAAAAAACAAAAGCTTAAATGATCGACCCAACAAAAGCAACGGAAGAATTGCCAGTGCTTTCAGTCAAGAATGTCTTGTCCTCCAGCAAGCAGCCTACATCACCTCCAGGGCTGAACGGCAACCACTCTTCCCACTCAGACATGAACAACATCACGCAACTGGGAATGGCCCATAGGCACACTCCCTGTAGCCATCATGCTTGGATGAGAGTCGAGAGTTACGCCAGGCAATGTGTGATCACAGGCGAACATTCCTGCTGCACTTACCAGTCTCCTGAAGAGACCCTATGGACTTGCAGAAATGGTACAGATCAACACCCACTCTCTTACTGTTGGATGTGGAAAGTAATAAATTATGGGGCTGACAGAACTACAGCATTTTAGTAAAGGGGGTTTGTAGTTGGTTTTGGTTTTTTTTACAAACAGACATTCTTGGATTTACTTTCCAAGATGTGGACCCAGAGATGCCAGGTAGATATCATAGATGAGCAGTTTGTACCTCTGCAGCAATATTGAAAGAACTCAGCATGCTCAGTATTTCTTCAAAAGAGCTGATGAACTAGCAGTTGATTTGCTGAAACTTACCTTTGTTCCTGTGATTTCCATGGGCTGGGATGGGGATTTGCCAGCCCTTTCCAAGCCATCAGCTCACAGCTGATCACAGCTCACAGCCTTGGCCAATATGATGATGGGAAGTTAAGTCCAATTGTTTAGAGTAAGAGAACTGATAGCCTGGTCTGTGAGGTGCACGGCACCGTCAAGTCTCAGGAGCTAATAGAGTGCTCAAATTCACTGGAGCGGAGGCATGCAAGATGTGAAATTCAGTATTTTAAAAAGCCCTGCAAAAATACTAAGCTATTTGCAACCCAATCTCCGCAGCAATGTGGAAATTCAAGTTACCTATTAGAAGCACTCTCTTGAACTGTTTTTAATGTGTCTTGCTTTGGGTTTAGTCCATTTCTGGCTATTTTCCTACTGATGTCAATTTCTTTTTCCTTCAGCCTAATTTTGTCTCTTCCCCCATCTTCCTTTCTATTTTTTTTTCCTCTCATTCATGTCAACAGCTGGAGATTGAGCTGTTGGGTGAGATTTCTTGCTATGTTGGGCAGTTTTACCCGTTGACCCAGTGCCTGCTGTGACTTTGGCTAAGATAATACAATCCATTCAGTGTCATTCACAGCGGGAGCAGGGAAGAAATTGTTTCATTACAGGAGCGCAGAACAATGATGATACTACCAACTATATATAAACACAGAGGAGTAGTTGCCCACCAGCCAACATTTAATGGAGGTGGAAAGCTGGGTGAATTTCATTTGGCATCTGCCAAACCACATCCTGAAAGAACAGACACCCAGTGATGTGCTTTGAAAGTTCCTAAACTGGTGATCCAACTGCTGAGTTTGTATCCCCCAGACTGTAAATCACAGCTCTCTGAGCCTGCAAAATGATACCAGCTGACTGCAGGCTCAGAGTGAGGGAAGAGAGTTGCATCAGACTCCAGGGAACAGTGCGGTAATTCATGTCTTTGATTTGGCAAAATTGTTTAATAGGTAAGAACACTGACTGAAAGAAAATGCTGGCATTCTGCCTTGTTTTGCTACCTCACGCCCCTTTTCTTCCCCACAACCCCTTTTCCTCCTCACTGCTAAAAGTATGTTAAAGGAAACATATTTACCAAAATTACAATCCTGCATGTGAGCCAGCCAGTTTTCATGGCATTGCAGTCAATAGCATGTGCTCTTGGAACGCAGCGCTTTGGATATCAAAGAGAGACTTGATCAGAAGGCTAATGGTTGTTCTGAGCAGCAACATTTGCCCTTCAGTTTGCTTTGAAAGCTAGTTTCCATCTACAAGAAAAGTAGCTATACGCTTTTGTGCAACTGCTACCCAGTGCTCACAATGAGTGATTATAAGTGAAAGGAACTACTGATTCACTTAGTCATCTTCTGTCACAGATGCCCAATGACCAAACACTGATCGACTCTTTGAAATCTTTTTCAAAGTAGATCTATGCAAACAGGGGGGGGAAAATTACTCCAAATACTTGTGGGTTTGTCAGTAGCTGCTGTGACTACTGATCAGTCCTCTGCTGTTCTGTGAAGATGAGAAATGTGTTTTGAGAGTCACAGGGAAAGAGATGAATTGGCCTTGCAAACTTACCCCTATATTAAGAAATCCATCTTGATACTGCAACTACCAATGAAAAAACACATTGTGGGGATTTTGTTCTCTGATGGTACTATATATAGTGTAAGTAAAGACCAGATTAAGTCTCCTGCTAGGGCAATTCCTCAAACTTATGGCTGTAAGACCAGAGGGACTCAAATACAATTGCTCCACGTGTGCTGTAAATACTCCATCACCCTGAGAGAAGCAATTGAGCTTGCTAGAGGAGGGACCATTTCATCCCCTTTTGCCAAAGCTTCTGGAATAAGGTCAGCATTCTGCTACCTCTCCTTTCTTCTTGACACTGTGAGACAAGGAAAATCCTAACCTCTTTCTTACCCCAGCTTGGGAGAGGACGAGAAGAGCCCTGGCACTCGGTCTGCTATTGTTGTTAGCTGGCTGGTGGCTGTTTTCCTGATGGGTCATGCAAGCTCTTCCCTCTGCCAGTTTGTGCTGCTGGTGCGAGCCCAGCAGCTGCTTCCTCTGACCTCTATGTGGTTTGAGTATCTTGTTTTTCAGCCTGCCCTGCCTTGCCCCCCTGGAGCGCAGGAACCGTTCTCTCCTGCTGCGAGGCAAAGGGAGCCTGGGCAGGGTGGAAGGGAGTACACGCTTGACTCGCAGGTGCAGTCACCAGCAGAGCTGGGCAGGGCCAGGACTCAGTGTGTTGGTGGTATTCCTGCACTGGGAAGGGTAAAGGAGTGATGTGCTGGCTAGAGACTGGTTGGTTAAGTGAGGCCCTTAACAATGCTGTTTGGACTGCAGTACGTGGAGGCATCTAGCCAGGATTTAATCATGTGTCTTCTCCCTTCTCCATGGAAGAAGGTCATGCTGGTCATGTTTCTTTTTATTTTTTCCCCTTCCTGTGCTTTTCCCCGGCCAATTGAAACTTGAAAGCTATAAAAAGAAGGAATTTTTTTACAAGGATCTAGAAGTGCACGATTTTTCCTCGTATTGTAAATTTTAATATTGCTGATATCCATCAAATTTACTTGTTGCTTGACATGTCAGCATGAATATATACAACTCTCTTTCCTGAGGATAGCTGAAGTGACAGATGATTTCATTGTTGGGTGTACAATAGGCATAAATACAATGGAAAAGAAGGGCTGACATCTGCTATGGTGATACGTTTTCAAAAACATGTATTGTCATCTCTTTCTTTTGTGTGTTATGCAATGATAATTAGGAGTGGCAAAGTGAGCATCAGTTTGGCTGCTTTGGGGTGATTCAGAGTTTCTACTCAACAGTCTGTATTAGCGCATTCTGGTGTCTGATGGTGAAGTAAGTTTGTTCAGATACCCCATCTTTCTGTTTCTAAAGTAGTGTGCTAACTGTGCAAAGACAGCAAAGGAACTGCTGTCGATGTGAATCAAAACCTAGCAGTCCTTACTTAGGTCAGCTCCAGAGGCCTCCATTCTGTCCATGAAATGTCCACAGTGTTATCCACCCTGCAAGTATCTCAAATGTTTCACACCCACACCATACCATGGCAGTGAAAACTATAATACTGTAATAACCATTGATGATTAACCTGCAACTGAAGAATCTTTACATCTCTGCTGAAATTGACTCATTTACCCCACATGAAAAACTGCTGCAAGTCCAGCTAGTATTGATGACTAATAAAGTACCACAGCCCTCTTGAAATAGTACCCTGTATTCTCTGCTTATAGCCATATTTCCAGGTGGCTCACCATATAGAGGATCTACATTTTTAGGTAACATGGTAGTTCTTCCCCTAAAGCCCATTCCTAATCTAGAAAGAAGAGTGAGCAGATAGAAAAGCAGAGGAAGGCACAGAGGCGGCTGTAACTGCAAGTACAGATTCAAAACCAATAGCTGTAGTCACAGCTGTCAGCACGCTGCAGTGCTCAATGTGCATTACACAGAGCTGAGAGACATTGAAGATGGTGCTTATAAAACAAGAGTTGATTCTTTGTGTAAGAGGTAGTCTGGGAAGATGTTAAAGCATTGGCAAGGGAGTCAGATGTTGGCAGAGCAAAGAGGGCTGATCTTTTAATGGGAGAAAGATCACAGTGGGAGCAGGGAGCTGAGTTGTGAGGAGCTTTCAGAGAAAAAACAGAGAAGAGGTTGCATTTCCTTTTTCCTCAGTGTTTCATTTTCTCACCCAATGCCCTGCTTACTTCATCACCTGAATGTATTTTGCTCTCCAGCCTATCTCCTCACCACCCCCAGCACCCTGTATGCTAAGGGAAAGTTGTGTTCCTTGCTTTACATGCAGTGACTTAGTAATTACTCATTAACCTTTACATGTATAAAGCTATTTTCCCTGCCTGGGGATTGCTGCAGTGCTTGTAGCATTTTTACTACAGGTAGCCATTCTCCATGTGGAAGTAACCCACCTCTTGCTGCACTTGGGCTTGAGAGGTTTTTGCCTCCAAACAGGTCTGTAAGAGGCGCATTGGGAGGGCATGAAACTTTGCTCTGCCCCAGGTGCAGGCCCTTAAGCAGCAGGGTGGAGCTGGCAGAGCCATGATGGGATTCAGCTGTGCCAAAGTCCACACCAGCACCTGGGGCTAATGAGCGCTGTGGTGGCCATGATAGGCCCTGAGCAAAGCCGGTGGCCAGGTCTTCACTGCAAGGAGAGATCTGGTCTGAGGATGTCTTCGTGTCCCTGTCCTGAGCTGTGTTTGCAGGGTGGTCTGCAGAAGAAATACAGGTAGGGCAGCAAGTAGTGTGGTTGATCTTGGTGTTGGTGGTGGTGTTGTTTGTGTCAGGGATGAATTTGAACCTGGCGGATGCATCATTTGTGTGTGTGAATACTTTGTGAAGAGTCTGGTGAAATCGGTGCTTGATTGAGCAAAGTGACTTAATTTTGGAGCTTGCCAGGAAAACTCCCTCTTCCCCTGTAAAAGCTCTGATGTGAGAGGTGTGTGTGTTCTTGTAACTGCTCATAGCCTGCATAAGCATTCAGTGCTGTTCTAATATAACAAATAGAGGATTCAGAGTTGCTTGTAACTGAACTGTTTCTTGTAGTAGGAGATAAAAGTTTCAGTCTGGCTTCTGTTGTGTTAGATCTTGTTGAACTCTATGCTTGTTTCTAGGGAGGGATAAATAAGGGGGAAAGGGGAAAGACAAGGATTCCAGTTGTTACTGTTGAATACAAGGTCTCTTGTGTTTTGTGAGCTCTGTGGTAGGATAAAATATGGTGAAAATAAGGTGTGTTACTTTATTGTTATCTTATGAAATTAATTTACTTATATGCAATGTAAGAATCTTATGTGGTACTAAAACCTGTGTGAAGGCTTTATTAAAGCATAAACCAGATATAGTCTTTGGTCTGTTATCTTAGTTGTAGAAGAAACTAGCCTTCCATTATACTTCACTATATGTTGTATGTAGGGCTATTTTTAACTATTATTTTCATCAGACCAGTAAACTTAAGAGGGACAAGTGGAGACAAAATTGCATCTCAAGATACAGCTATTGTAGTGAAGTCTGAAGATCTGTTCCTTGATCTCTGTTTCTGGTTTGCAATGTGACTGGGTTAAATTCATGTATGTGTTCTAGATCACATGCTGATCCTTGTAGTCGTTCTGGTTTATACAATTTCCATAGTAAAAGGACAAAAGCTATGAAATGGGATCCTCTGATGCTACGATCAATTCCATTCTTGCCCTTTTCTCACCATGGGGATAATGAGACAGCAAAGGAAAAAGCTGTAGGTGACTCTTTGGTGTGCTTTAGCCATTCCACAGTGGCAGATGGAGGTTGGTGGTATTAGAAGCTGAGACAAATGGGAAGTGCAGGGCAGCGTTTCATCTTAAACTGTGTGCAAAAACCACTGATTAGTAACACTTCCCTGTCTCTTTGAAGCACTGAATTAATGAGTGAAGGTTCAAGCTAGCTTCATCTGTGTTGGATTTATCCTTCGTTGGACTGCAAACGCTTCCCTTTCGTAAGAGAATGAGAAATGTTTGATTGTGCCTCTGTGGTGTGCATAGCACCTGGGGTAGGTCTGCCCTGAAGCACCTGGAGTGAAAAACTGACCGGAAGTTGGGTGTGGTGTTGATAAACGAGGGCACCTGTGGTGAGGCTCTACCCTGAATAATGGGGACTTCACTCCTTGTCTGAGGGCCTGTGGAAAGGGTAAGGAAATCAATAGGATTGTCCATGATACTTCATGGGGTGGGACAGATTGGAATTAAGACGCATAAATGAAGCAGCTCTTACAATGAACCTGTCTTGGGTTGGTTGTTGTCTACGGGTGCAGCTGCTGTTAATGTGGTGGAAGTGTCCCGAGCTGCCAACAGCTGGAGGACAGACAGAGCTATTGCATTGACTTCTAAGCATCTTTGCATGTTTTCCTTTTTACTGCTTGAGTTTCTTCCAGAAGTGATTTCCCCTGTATTGGCACTTGGAAAGATGTGAATGTCTCTGTGTGGGAAACCACATGTCATAGTGACCCAGGAAGCTTGTACTGTGTTTTCTGTCACTGGGCAGTGACAGATCATCTGAACTGCTTTCAAACCAGGCTGAGGTTACACTATGAAGCTGTGCAGGACAGTGGTGGGGGGACTTCTATAACTAGCATTGCGGGCTCATTCCAGCTGCAAAAAGCATCTGTGAAATTGGAGCCTGTGAGAGAGGATTTACACTCGTGTAGCTCAATCTCCGAGAGCTTAGAGATGCCTTCTCTCTTACAGTTGAACTGTCTCCTCCAAGTTTAACTCCCTACAAAAATGCAATGAGACAGAATAGAAAAGGCTAAAAGGCACCATTACATAGGTTCCTTTTTCTTTATGCCTGTGTAAACGTTCACCTTCTTACAATTCTTTATATGTCATTTCTCTGTGTATTTGCTTGTGCACATGAAGCAGAATTAAGAAAGGAAGAAAGTAGCAGTGTTTACTAAATGTCAAGAAACATCTCTGCTGCGTGTCGTTGTCATTGTGTGGTTTTAGAGATGGAACTTTTTGAAGAATGTTACAATAGCCTCATTCCTTGAGGGACTTTTTTCTTTTCTCTCTCATTTTTTTCTTTAATTGTCTCCTCGGATTCTTTATTAATATAAGATTTAAAGCACTCCAGTTCCCTAAGGTAAGGCTTCTCAAGTTTCTTAGGGGAGACAAATCTGCAGACAGTCTTATTTCAAATGCAACCTAAATGCTAGACAACATTTTGAATTTTGTCTATATTTGTTGAACTTTATGGTTTTTGCTTGCATGAGTAAAAAGGCTTGTGAGTTGTCTTAGTTATTCAAACAGTCCACCAAAGTCTTTCAATCCATAAATTGAGAAATGCCTCCTTGATCCATCTTTTAGTCAACCTTTTGCTTTCTGTTCTCTTTCTTTCTGTTTTCTTTCTCCTTCAGGGAGCCTAGTTGTCTCTTGCTTTTTTCATTGCTTTCTGCAAATCAGAAGTATGAAAACTAAGTTAAACCAGCAAACTGCTGTCTTGGTGATTCTTGCACCATTTGGTGATGGACTATTTTCAATCTTGGTTTCAAGTCACATGGTTGTATCTCTGACTAAGAGCAAGGGTGGATTTGTTTGTAGTGTAAAAACAATGGAGCTCATACTTAATGATTGGAGCTATAAGGAGAACATTCTTTAATTACATAGTTGAGCCTTCAGTTTGTCACTTGCAGTCTTCATTCTGGTATATGTGTGATTCTGAACTGAGGCCTCCTCATCCCTCTCCCCACCTTTGTCCATTGCTTGACTAACAAAATAGGATTGAGAGGTAAAGTGGAGAGCAAATTTGGAGGTAGTTCATAATATTGGTCTTCATTGCCCCTTCTGCTCTGCAGAATAGGACTAGAGCCACATTGGTAGGGGTGGGAATCTGGTGTGGCAGCAGTGCTCTGAGGGGTGGCAGAGAGGTGCCCTGTTCATTATTTTGGACTGTCTTTGCCACTTCTATATGGGAAGCAAGAGGGCTTGTGATATGTATAACTGACAGCTTAATAACCCAGAACTTGCCATCTCTGTCTTCTCTTTGTCTTCCTGTTTGGCTTTGGACATCAATATTCAGAGCTGGGTGGCAGCAAGATAAATAGAGGGCAAGGTGCAAGCAGTGGGAGGAGACTGGGCATACCTTCCCCAGAAATAGCTTGCTAATGCTTCCATTTACTTTCTATTCCCCTTTTACTGGTGCACAGTTGAGCTGTGGTGGTTGGACCAAACTATGAATATGCCCATGTTAAAGCTAAACCTTTGATAGGCTGTTTTCAACCCGAGTCAGTTCTCACTTGGCTGAATGCAGAACTGCACAGGCAAATGTAACAGCATAACATGAATGAGAGTCACTGAAGAGCAGATGAAAAAGAGTGAGGAAAAGGGGTATGGTGCTGCTAAAGTTGGTATTGCTGCTGAGAGATATGCCTGCCAAGTCACAACACAGGAGTGTGATTGCAGAGGCAGAGCAGTATGTATTGTGCTAGAGTTTTAACAAATGTCTCTTGAATAGGCCGGACAGGCATCTGTCCTCCCCTCATTAACATGCACAGTCAGGAACACGATTTTGGTTATCTTTAACTAGATAAAAGCAAAAGTGTTTTTTGCAGTCATGGAATGTCAGTGCCCTCTTGGAAATGTAGCCCTACTGGGTAAGAGAGTGATTTCCTTTAATAACTGCTACTTTTAGGACAAGTCAAGGTAAGAGGAAGAGGAGGAAACCTAAAATGATTCACATGCTGTGTACTCTGTAACAGTTGTACTTGGCCACTACATTCTCTAAAGTCCACCTTTAGGAATTTTAATGTGCAATCCAAATACCTGTGCCAGGTATTTTGAAGGCCAAAACTGAGCATGGAGGGGCTTCAGCTCAGAATGGCCAAACACTTGCTAAACATGGTCTCCTTAATGACTCAGTTGCTAAGAAATGCTAAGTGTTGGGTCGCATCCATAATTATACCAATAGCAAGGTAAGATCAACTGAAGCTAAAGCTACAAAGAAATTTTGTCATCCCTCAGGGATTCTTAAGATTAAATCCCTCTTTTATGACATGATCTATGATGGAAGAAGTGTAATCTCTTCTGATCCATTTTGCAGCAGTCTGGATGTAGGAATGCTTTCAGACAAAGTGGTGAGAACCAGTTTCTTCAGATCCCCAGGTTGCAGGGTCCAAACAGGCACCTCCTGCCACTGAAGAGGAAGCCCTGGGTGTCTCCTGCAGGTCTTGCCTGTTGAAATACAGCCACTGTAGAGATAAGCAGGAATAGGACTCTAGTTTGAATGGGAAGCTGCAGGATCCATCCCCTTACTCAATGTCCCTGCGTTTCCTGTGTTTATTTTTATTAGAGTCATGAGCAAGATGTAAAAGTCCCATGCAGTGTTTAGGACTCTTGTCAAGTGCCCACTATAGATCAGGCTGTATTTTTACCCTGGCATTCTTGACTGTATGATGCTGCAATCTCTAGAGAAGGGATCAGCCCTGTGATTGTGCTCTCTTTGGAAGAAGTCTTAACTACTTAGGCTGTAATACAGAAGGTGGGTATACTTAGTACCCTAATTTTTATCTCCAAGACCAAATAGATGCAATTTTGTAGTACCTTGCTGGTGTGTGTTAAGTACATTCAGGACGTGCCTACCTGTTTGGATACATGAGATCCTAGTTATCACTTCCTAGTCTCTGGATTACACTGTGATTACAGATGGGGTTAGCCAGAATTAGGTTGGAGTAGGCATCTGGGTGGATGCAAAAGCACAAGGGAAGTCTGGGCCAGACAAGGTGATGCCTGGCCTCCTCTGGCCTGAGAACAGTATTTCTTGGATGCTTGGGAGAGGGTGGAGGAAATGTGCATTCAAAATCTTCTCTTTTACACTTGATTATCACTAAGAAACCCAGAACATCTGTTCCAGGTAAAGTATACTTCACTTTTAGAGAACCAAATCCATTTTCCTATGGAGCCCTGATTATCTCTGATGTGTTGCACAGGGTATGTGAACCATGCAGAACTTGGTCTGTACTTTGCTAAGCTTATAGCACATATGAATATGCTCCCCAAAATGAGGAAAGCCCTTTTCCTTTGATGGTAGAAATATAAATACCCTGAGAGATTCACAAGTGAGGAGTAATTTGTCTCCTAATCACAGGTAGTTGCCCAGCTTCCATTGAAGCCAATCTGAAATGCCTCCCAGAAACTGTTCTACTGATTTCTAAGAAATATTTGGAAAGGGAGAGGATTTTTGACAGCTCTGGGATCATAAGTAGAAGACATAGATTTATGTTTAAGTTCTAAGTCACACAGAAGAGGAGGGGTTAAACCCAAGTCCTTTGTATCCAAACAGAGCACTTCCTTTAACCTTGGTTAATTTGGAGACTGAATGTCTCAGTTTTTCATGGAAAGGCAATCTGTGTAGACATCTAACTCCAAAGGGGAAACTTTCCATTCCATTCTTTATTGAATTTTCATTTGTATGAATAAGGGAGCATGCACCAGAAGATGGCTCTTAGCTGCAGCTCTTGGATGTGTGAAGGAATAACAGGCTAGGTGAGAATATCCAAATTCATCCCCTCTTACAGCTGCAGTTTTAACTTTTCATAGCCCTTTTGGAGTTGCCTGCGTCACCCAATGATGTTGCCTGTAGGTAATGGAGTCATCTTAATCATGAAGGGAATGGATAAGAGCAGCTTAACAGTGCAGGGCTTTGATTTCCTAGGCTTGATAAACTTTCTTTGAAAGAACTGTGGGTCCAGAAAGTCTGTCTTTGTCTGTTATCATTTACCTGCAGTTATTTCCAGATGGATTAATTGTTCAAAAGACTGTGCTGTTCAGATTTGGTGAGTGCTGATTATCTGCCTTTACCCAAAATGAGAGGACAAGTGGAAAACAGGTTCTTGTGCAGTGCCAGCCAAAGGTTTCTAATCAGGAAAGAAGTCAGGCTGCTTACAGGTGAAAGAAGCAGGGTACTCCCACTAGTGAGATAGCCAACGTGAAACCTTTGCTCTCATTCCTGAGGCTTTTGACACACAACTTTCTCCTACCTGTCCCTTCCTCCTCCATACCAAGTGGAGCTGTGAGGCTGTCCTCAGCTGTCTGCCTTGCTCCACCACCCCTTTCTGGTAAAACCTGTCATTTCCCCCACACACCTCAAGGAAGATAATTGTTAAGCGCTATTTAGCTGATGTTAAAGCTATCAAAATCGGTGGTTACTTCAGAAATTTTAATGACATTCTAGCCAATGTCAGTGCTTCAGTCTTAGCTTTTCCTGCATTGTTACCAGCCCTTGGATAAGGAGGCCCTCTTAAATTTTAAATTTGTGGTGTTTAAAGAAATAGTTTTCTAGATGGAGGCTGGAAGAATGCATTAAGATAGTCTAATCTGACCCCTCTGCAAAGAAGGCATGTGTGATCTCGGCCAGCGGCGCCTGCAGGTGAGCCAGTGACCCAGCGTGTATCTCAGATTCAGCCTTGATCTGAAGATTGTTATTGCTGCCTGTTCCTTGCAGACTTAGGTAATTTGAATTTCTAGTACTTGTTTTGCCTTGGAGAGATGGAGCCCTCTAGTTACAGCTACTCTCTTTGTATAAGTACCTGTAGATTGCGATCAAGTTAACTTTTGACCTTCTCCTTGATAAGTTAAATCCCCAAATCATCCTCACCGTGAGGCCTCGCGTCAATTTTGTGTCATTCTTTTAGACAATTCTTTTATTTGGGGTGGGGGGGATGGCAAAAGGTCAAATTCTTGGCAGCAAGAGCTCCCATGTACTAACTTGTATTGCTAACATGGAAGTACCATGGCCTTTTCAGTATTCATGTGTATATGTTGGTTTATTGAGGTAGTTAAACATTAATATTCCCATTTCACAAACTGAGAAATGAGCTGAGCAGTCAAATACCTTATTCAGGGTCATGCTGTGATCCAGTGATACCTGCTCCCATTCTGTCAGCAGTGCTACTGCTCACATCTGAACCTGAATGCTTCCTCCACAATGACTTTGAGATGCTAGCTGTTACCATAATGTGTGCTCATTGTGCATTCCTTTGCTTAAAAGAAAAAAAAGGCATAAAAGATGCATTAGAACATTGTTAGAGTCATTGGGTCAGTGCATGTGCTTTAATTTTATCTTCCTACAAATGCTCCTTGCCTTACTAAGTAGACAGCACAACAGCAAAGGTATAAGTAGCCAAAACTAGACACGTGGTCAAAAATGTTAAAGCATATTTGGCTTGTAATTGAAAAGTGTTGCATTATTCCAGAGTTATTCTGAGAAGTGCCCTTGCTTTTCAAGTATTCACTGTAATTAACATCTGCATTGGACTTCTGTCATCAAACTGAGGAAAAACAGGTGATCTGATACAAGCAAATGTGTATTTTGGTTTGCTTTTAACAATCGTATCTAAATAACTAGCATTAGTTGCAGATACTGTTGATGCACCCACACGTGTACTATTGAGACACCAAAACCCAAAGCAATGTGTAACTTAAGCTTTAGAGAAGCTTGCAAATCCAGGTGGCAGTGTCTAGAAGGAATATGAATATTCTTACCAGGTTGTGACCTTGCAAATTCCTTTATAGGGCATGTTCTTTGTTAATATCTCTGAGGCTGACACTGTTGCATTTCAATGCATTTAAATTCCTTTCTTTTGTTTGCCCCTTGGAATGTGTGTTCTTAGTCACCTACCTATTGGTAGCTCGGATGCCTTTTTGTCTCTAACCTGTCCTAGAATATTACTGACTCCATGGCTGAAGACGATAGGTATGGCTGATACTATCATCTATTTAACACTTTCCTCAAATAACGTCTCCTGAATAAGAGGAACTGGCAGGCTAGAGCCTGTTCTTGGGCAGTTTTGTAAACCTCTATGACAGTGCTTCAGACCCTTGCTACAGTCACTACGAGGTGGGAGGGAAGACTAATATTTTCTTAGTTCAAAGGGCTCCAAAATGGGTAATCCAGTTTATCAGAAATTCAGTTTATTCTCTGACCAAGCAGGTTGCTTTTTGGCAGAAGCAAACATAGTTTATAAAGGCCAGCTTGTCTAATCAAGAAGCAAGAGAATAGCCAGGACAGACTTTCAAAGGATCCAGTTTATTCAACCATTTGAAGTAATATAACTTTTTCTTTTCAATAGCATTTTACCATTGATTTTAGAGGGAGGTAAACTAAAAGATAGTCGAGAATCCTACTTGATGTGTGTTTATATCTTTGGTTCCTATTAAAACATAAATCTGTGCTGTAACACAATCATTTTGTTAAATCAGATGTTTGATTCAAGCTACATGAACAGTAGGATATCAACACTAAATATGTCTTTTCCTTATTAACAATTTACAAAGTGCAGGAATGAGAATCTCATTAAATCACAGTAAAAACAGTTCAGTATGTTCTCATAGTTGTCTCCTAGCTTGTCACTACTAGGACTAGAGTCACTAGGATTTGAGTAAAGTTGGGTTTATTATTAACCAAAGCTTATGTAAGATGTTATTGCATCTGATTCTATTTTTGCAGTTACTTGGTCTCTGTTGAGAGATCTGTTGGTCTTTTCAGCACAAAATGCTGCCCATATAAGAGTGGTCATAAGAAGCAATTGTGATTAGCACTGGCTTGGCAACACATTGGGACTCACAAGGAGGGTGGCATGGCCAGACTGTGCTTCCTGCACACCAAGATGATGCCTTTGCTTTTCTGAACGATTCTGAGGCAAGGCTAGAGGGGTCACATGAGGCATAGGGAGGATGCTAATGTGTCCAATGTAGCAGAGTTGAGCTGGAGGGTGGCACAAGCCCTGCCAGTACGGTGCCACCTCAGCTGGGAGCCAGACCCTTCAAGGTGGGTGCCACCAAGTGCTGCAACACCCAAGCTCAGGAGGACCAGAGGCTGTGGAGGATCATAGAATAGTTTGGGTTGGATGGACCTGTAAAGATCACCTCGTCCAACCTTCCTGCAATAAGCAGGGACATCTTCAACTAGACCAGGTTGCCCAGAACCACATCCAGCCTGGCCTTGAATGTCTCCAGGGATGGCTGATCCACCACCTCTCTGGGCAACCTGTGCCAGTATCCTCATCCTCACATGTAGGGTCCCAGGGCAGGGCTCCTCACAGACCAGCAGCAGAGTGCCTTGAAAACGTGCGTGTACAAAGGAAAAGGGGCAGGTCATGGAGGCTTTCCAGGTGGCTTGCTTGGCCTGGCATAGCAGTCTATCTACGTGGCAAAATGAGCACCTCCTGGTTGGGTTCCCCAGCTGTGAACCTTTCCAAGGGATTACGGGAATTCTCCAGAATGGTACCAGTGTGCAGGAGTCCTGCCCTTTGCTGCACACAGCAATATGTCCTTGTGCAATGTGTGCTCAGCGGGGATCGATGAATTGCTACTCTATGCAACGAGGTGTCAGTTTGGCCTCTTAGATTTTCTCAGTGCCACCACTACTTTGCTGCTATTTTTTTCCTGGAAGGCATAAGTGGAAAGAGGAAAGGATAGGCAGGACTGAAGGAGCCGAAATTCCAGCATGGACATGAATGGGATTGTTCTCAGGAACAGGCATAGCCCTGCCATGAATGATGGCATAGGGAGAATAACTCTTACTTTTTTTCTTCTCACCCTCAAACTCTGTGATAGCATTGAACTGCACCTTTCCCAGGCAAGCACAGAGCACTGCAGTCCTGTTCCCCTGCACACCCTGGCATTCCCTCCCTCCCTAAATGTGCCAGTGCAATGGGCAGGTTGGTCAATTCAGGCTTAGGAGCTGTGAAGAAAGCTGTGATATTGCCTTGTGAGTGTGAGGTGGGAAAGTACCCCACATGTACATGTCCACCCAGGGATAAGGATACAGAGATCTAAGAAAACAGCCAGTCTCCCAGCTACTGTGATTCAAGTACATGGCATGCTTAAATGTGCCATGCTTGTGTGCAGCCTGTCAGAGGTAAGACCCTTTGTAATGTTTTGGGATTGCCTGCATCATAAATACATATGTTAATAAATATGTGGGCCTTCCTTAAACCTTTCAATCTCTGCTGCATCAGGGGAGGGAGGTGGTAATGGACAGGTACAAACCAGAACCTGTGGCTGCTGTGTGGGAATGCACGTTGGTTTATCGTGAGGGATCCCACTATCTCACTGACCTGCAGGCGTGCCTCACTGATGCTGACACTGTAAGTACAGCCCTGGCGAGGCATCCTTTGCCATCAGGCAGCAGTTGGAGCTCCTCACCTGTCACCCCGAGGGCAGCTCACGCTGGGTTTCTCCAACTGTCCACATCAGCCAGCCCAGAGAGAGATAGTGCCCTTAGAAACGTGGATGTTTTGCTGACAAAGAGCCCAATCTCACTTTCAGATCTGCCTCGTACCTCTCCTCAGGCTTGAAAAACCTTCTGGGGCATGAGAGGGCCCCAGAGTTTCTGTGAAGTCTGAAGTGTGGCTGCTTTTGAGAGGAAAATTGCCAGAGCATGTAATAGCTGTCTCTGGCATGAAACTGCAGTGAAAAATGCAACTTATCTGTGCCAGTGACACAAAAGTATGTGGTAGCCCCCCAGGTGTTGTCTAAGCCACTCCTGGGGTTTCTTTTGTGGTTCCTTAGGAGTATGGGGTTATCTTGGGGTGTGCCAGAGAGCACCACAGCTTGGAGCTGCAGCAGTGGGATGCTTGAAGCTGCAGCTGTGGGATGCTGTTACTTCTGCTTCCTGTCTGCTAGATCAGGGTGTGAGCACCTCCAGAGGAAGGTTGGCATCCTGAGGAGGGGCAAATGAGGCTGTTGCGTGAGAGTTGGTGTCTTTGACTTATCTGAGTTACAGACGTAAACAGCTGAAGGAAATAGGCTGGTTGATGTATGTGCTGCTCCTCCATAGCATTCAAAACGAGAGAGCTGTCTGCTTTTCCCAGGGAAGGGAGGGGAGGAGGAACCTGCTTTTCATCTTTCTTCTCTGTCCTGCCATCATTAAAAAAACCCCAACCAAAACAAAACAACCCAAAACAAACAAATAAACAAAACCCAAACCAAACAAAGCCCAAAATAAAAAACCCTTCTAGACCTTAATTATGTTTTAATGTCCCTCTGCCAAGCTGGACAGAAATCAGTGAAGTCCAAAAGCTATTTGAGGTGGACTGAGGGTTTAATTGCGTTTTAGGGTTGTAGGACAACAATTGGGGTTGGAAGGTGTTTCTGTGGGTCATTCGCTCCAGCTCACTAATGGCAGCAGGGTCAGCTATTTCAGTTTATGAAACTGCACTATAAAAGAAAAAAGGCAAAAAAAACCCCATTGTCCCTAAGGTACCAGTTGTGTTTATTCTTCTGACCTTTCTCTTTGAAGCAGGGAGAAGAGGTTTGATCTCAAGGGAGGGATATGAATGGTCTGGAGGCCCTGGCCCGGTTCTCGCTGTTAGCATGGTGGGATCACACAGGCTGGGCATTTCAAGGGGTAACAGAATGCACTTTCCCAAAATACCAATTGAAATGGGCAAACTCCTTGAGAGCATCTCCTAGCAGAGCAACACCATCCATAGGGAAAGTGAGTTGCTACAAAAAGCCAAGCCCTGGCCCTTTGGTACCACTCAAAATCTCAGTAAAGATGAAAGGTATTTTCCGGAATCAATACAGAAAGGACAATGGAGAAAAAGATTGAGAAGTAATGCATGGAAACCAAGGTGGCTTTCTATTAACAATGTCTTTTTCTTTAAAGGAAAGCAAGCCTTCTAACATTTTCCTATGGCGCAGTGAATCCAAACACAACAGCGACAAGCTGGTTCATGGGAACCGGAAACTGAGACAGGCTAGAAAACAACATCCTCAGAGCTGGGGGGAAAGAATGCTGCTTTCAGGGCTGTTTCTGTCTTATTTTTATTGCTGTTGGAAACAAGTGACCTACTGCAGCCAAGTAGGCCTGGGGCTAAAATAAAAGGACCTTCAGAAGGCAACCAAAATACACAGACCAAATGATGTACTCGACATAAGTGTAATTGCTACTGTGCAGTCTGTTTCCCCTACCAATGCCTGTCATTTTAATTTCTGAGGGAAAAACAAGAATGTAACTGGAAAGTTTCCGTGCCTCAGTTACTTTTCCCAAAGGAGAGAAAAGTGGAGCTAAAAAGGAAAATAGACAAGAACATGAAGTTTGTGTGCAGATATGGGGGCAGGGAGGGGCGTGGAGAAACTGGAGGAAGATTTGATGTGAAATGGTTCTCAATGATGTGAATGGAAGGTTATAACATGTAGAAAATAGATGTTGCTATATTTGCATATCTGTCTGCCATAAAGCTGGCAGATGCCAAGTTTTAGGCTAGACCACAAGTAGGGCTTATTTTAAACTGGAATAAGATACAGGAAAGATTGCCAGGTTTCAGTAAGGCATAGGTCTAAGAACTGGAAAATGCTTACTAGATCTCTGTTGTTCCTGCCAATACGCAACTCCCCCATGAGACACCATTCCACTAATGTGCCTGTGTAGGCTAATGGAGTTAAATGCAAAAACAATTAAAAGTGGACATTTGCATCAGTATTACAGACATGGGGGCAATGAAAAGCAGAACTGCAGGTTCTCTTGCCCCCTGCATTTGTCTGCTCTTTCTGTGAACCTAAAAAGCCTCAGGTCCTGATTATGTGATCAATATGCTCCGATGACAGCTGTATTCCAATGACTTCTATGTAGTTAAAACAACCTGTGTGAAATGTGCAACTGAACTAATGCATGCAAAACTTGGGATTCCTTTATCATAGAAAACTTTTCTTTGTGACTTTTCTGCATAAAATTGTGGGTGAGAATTTTAGTAAAGCATTTGGGTATGTGAAATAATCTGGATGTTAATGATTCAGAAACTTATGAAGGGAGATACTGGTGACTTTGGAGTGGAGAACAAATCTGTTATCTCAGTTTTTGCGTTACTCTTCAGGGCTTTGTATGATTCTAGTAAATAATCCTCCTCAAATTTGGTTATTGGTACCTGCTAATGTGTATTGATATACAGCTCCTTTATTTCACAGCAGAATCGCTTTTCTATTGGCTATGGTTTTCCTTACCAGCTTACTTTCTAGTGTCTAATTTTAACCCACAAGATTTGGTTTGTAGTTCCTTAAGTCCCTTTGGGTTTTGGACTTTATCTAAAGATTCCCAAAACCTCCCAGGTCTGCCTCCTGCTGCTGGAGGCTGCTCAGCTGGACTCGATATGTTTAGCTCTTGTGAAGAAGCCTTACACAGTTCCTTCAACCACATAATTGTTTTGAAACTGTTCTCCACAATCCCTCACAGTTGTTTACATCCTTCTGAAGCCCAGATTTAAATCCTGCTGGATTGCAGTTCTTTGCAAGGCCAGTGACATTTTGTTCTCTCTGATTCAAGCCTTCTAAACACTAAACTTGTTGGTTGCCTGCTCTCACTGCAAGGGCCAGATTGGTTCTCACTGGAAAGTGATACAAGTGATGAGACTTTGCAGTGCGAAAGAAACAGATCCAGCTCTGAATTTCATACTCCTATGTTACTGTGTTTTAACTAACATTTGTCAGATTATTTGTGGTTTAAATATAGAATGTATAGTTGCTGTTTTCCCAGGTTTTATTCCATTTAACTTTGTCCTTATTCCTAACCCAATTTAGGCTCTCTTCTGTTGATCATGTAATCTGTGGATGACGATAAAGGTACCATTCAAGCCCATTCTCAAAATAACTTAAAAAATACTAAGTGAAATTTGAGCTTTCTTAACTTCATCCTTTTCTTGGAAGTATATCATGAAGTACCCAGTAATCCCAAAGACAGCATTCAATAACCCCTCAGAAGTTGAAGCAGATGAAGTACTGAAACCCTACTTCTTCATATACGCTATAGCGTAAGTAAGATCATTGGCTTTCTTAAAGACAGATCCTTAGACAGTATTGCGCAGCATAAGTGCCCATTAAAGATCTTGATCTTCATTGATTTACACTGGCTCAAAGATCATAATGTCTCTGCATATTCGTATGGGAGTCCTGTTACTCGGTTTCTTTCTTCTGCTCAGGCTGAGCTCGGTGAAGTCTTACTATTCCTGTTAAACTGGAATAATTATACAACTATTGACAAACTGCTCTGTGCTCTTCAATTTCAGCAATCTAGTTGAATACCTCCCTAATCTCAGGTATGTGACACCAGCATTTAAAGCAAAGTATGCGATCACTGCAATGTTAAAGTGGAATTACAGTGAATTTCACTGTTAAGTAGCTAAAAGTGACCTTGTTTACTGTGGTTTCAGTAAACTTTTACATTTGACTTGCTGTGATAGAGTACCTTAATTTATGGACCTACTCTGCTCTCAGTGCATAGAAGCACATACACAGATATTTGCTAGAATCTATTTCATAAAAAGAGTGTCCAAGCTGGAAAACACTTTAGGACCAGGAGAGAATGCAGCCCAAAACCATGAAGACAGCCAATGAACTTGCAGGTGATTGTTGAAGGCACCATATGCTGCATTACTGCGTGTCAGTTGTAGTGCGCTGAGGTACCAGTAATGAAGCAGGCAAGCTTTCTCAAAACTCTTTTGTAGGCTTAGAGGCAGCCCACCTATACCAGCCATTAGCAGATGATTGCATTTAGGAAACTCCCAAAATGCTCATTGTACTGCATAAAGATGCAGATTTGCTGTGCTAAAACCACTTTTCTTAATCCTACTTTGAATTTCAAAAGCTTATTGTCAGCCTTTTACCTTTTCAGTCCCAGTGTTTATGTACAAGACAACACCTTTTCTATACCAGTATGTCTGATAGAATAGCACTGTGCACTTTTATATGGCCGTTTCTCTTGCACTGTTCATGCAGTTTGAGATGCAACATCTATTCAAGCACACTTGAAGCTACATTTCTTGCTCCTTTGCCTCTTCTGGGAGAGGCACCAGGCAGAGCATGGAGCCCATGGCCCCATGTGCCATCAATTCCACTCAACTGGTGGAAAAGCAGCTGGTTGGTATGGGACCAGCTTGTAGTTTGTATAAGGTAATATAGATTGAGATCAGGCATGGCATAGTTTTCCCCTCGGAGACAAGGGAATTCAGTGTGGTGCCTGTGGCTGCTCCCATGCCCTAACACTGATTGCATTGCTAGAGAGTCTTTGCAGCTTATTTCTCCAGTGGTTTTATGAGCTAACCACACCCGCTGCTGGTTTCCACAGTACCAATTTACAAGATTGGCTGGTTTGGATGAGGAAACCCACATTTCCTGAGGTATCCCAGGGAGCTCAAAAGCCAAGATCTGAAGAAAATTAACAGAAGCAGTGATTTCCACCCCCCCCAACCCCAGCATTCCACTGTAGAGGAGGCTGTTTGTGTTTCTCC
>JANHGB010056704.1:0-25653 GCA_026283785.1 Coracopsis vasa
CTCTGCCAGGGAGGAGGGGAAGCCGGGAGGAAGCAGAGATAGGACACCTGACCCAAACTAGCCAAAGAGGTATTCCACACCACAGCACGTCATGCCCAGGATGTGAACTGGGAGTTACCCAGAAGGGCTAGTGGACTGCAGGGGGTCAGGCTGGGGTGTCGGTCGATGGGGTGATGAGATGTTGTATTCTCTCCCCTTGTTATTTCTTTTGTCATTATTATTATTGGTGATAGCTGTAGTGATTTCTGTTATACCTTAGTTACTAAACTGTTCTTATCTCAACCTGTGGGAGTTACATTCTTTTCAGTTCTCCTCTCCATCCCTCCAGGAGCCGGGGGGCACTAACGGGGAGAGTGAGAGAGCGAGTCTGTGTGGCTGATTTATGGCTGACTGGTTTAAACCACAACAGCTTACTAAACAGACAGTGCTAGGGGTGAACTGAGAATGAACCTATCTATAAAGAATAAGTGTAACTACATACAGGAGAAAGCAAAATCTTGAGTACAGAACATGCATAGTTACAAAAGCAGTATGCACTTCTAATGTTGGAATAAAACAAATCATGAAGTAATAGCTTTGTAAAACTGGACTTTTCTGGGGAAAATAGTCTCTCCATATACTTTGATAATGTGAATACATTACAGTGCTGAGTTATTAATAAAAAAATGTGAACTGGATTTTTAAGGGTCTAAATGAGAATATAAGCTATCTCACTCTTTCCAACATGTGTGTTATAAGCCCATGTGTGTTATTTAAATTGGGAAAGAAAGGTATTCCAAGAGAAAAAAAAAAAAGAAAAATAAACCTTGATTTCTTGAACAGCTATGTTATGTTTTTCACCCAGCAAATGATCTCAAAATATTTAATTAAAAAAAAGAAAAGCTACACAAATTCCAAATGGACATTATTACAACAACCTAGACCTCTAAACTGAATTCTATGCCTCATAGATTTTTTCCTATAATTATCTAGAACTATATAAACACACAAACGTATGCACATACTGAGGAAAAAAACCCCATATTATTGTTATTTACTGTCTAAGGAACAAAAGTTTTATAACTAGGCTGTCAATGTAATGTAAGATCTTACTACCTAATAGGCCACAATGCTTGGATAGCTTCATTAAAAAAAAAAAATCTATTTACCCGATATGTTATTACTACTGTCAGGTTAATAAAAGGCAAAAAATGTTTTCTATAATGTGTTGCGTATCCACTTCTGGACAATTTATTGGCATCTTTGCGAAAGGTAATGGCAGTATGGAAAAACAAATTCCTGAAACAGGATGACAGTCACTCTCTGGAATGTAATAGGAATCTCTTCGTAAGGACCCTTGCAGCAGTATCTTCTGTTAGGTAATACAGGTTATACTTCCCAAACTGAATTCTTATATCCAGCTGGGCTTGATACTGTGTAAAAGCTCATCCTTTGCAAGATTCACTGTTATTGTTTATCTTAAGTAATATACAAAATATCTATTAATTATCTTAAGCATACACTAAATAACTGCCACCCCGAGAGCACCAAGTGGCTTTAATTGCCTTGTATCTGAGATCCATACCCACAGCTTCTGCCCCCAGTGACCCTGGGCACCCACTCTTCGTCTGAAGGAAGCTTTAGGTTTGCTTGTTCTCTGCCTCATCTCCAGCCTCACCCCCTGAACAGATCTTGGACTTTTTTCCTTCCCTACCTCTGGTCCCATCTCCCTGCATGGGCTCTGAACCTAATGTATTACTGCTTATCGGGACTGTTGCAGATCCTGTTATCAGTGACTCTTCCTATCAACCCTGTTGACACCCTGAGGAGTGAGGTTGATCCACTGTCTCATTCCCGGTCTTGGAGCAGCCCTGATTTTGCTAATCCCTGACTAATTGAAATGGAGTAAGGAAAAATAAGATAAAATTAATCTCTGGTGGCTGGTTTTGCTTTTTGAAACTGTTGAGAGGACAATTGTTAGGAGTATGAATGCTTTTTATGCGAAAATATACAGAGGAAGAGATTAACAATGTGCAGTTTGACATCTAGGTATGAACTGATCATTGTACGGTCCCTTTAATGGCAACAAAAAGCCACAAAATATACCGTACAGATTCCTACCTACTTAGATAATTTTAAATATCTACCTTAAAGTAGTTAATCATGCTGTGAATCTTAAGGCTCATACTCTTGAAGAAGTTCTTGAAATTAGAAAGACTAGGTTAAGTGTAGACATGCATGTCATAAACAGCAACGTATGATTACACATTACATACCACTCCCACAGGAGGACTAGGAAGATGAGCCCTGCACACAACTTTGTACAGAAAACCAAAGACATGTTCCAAAGTTTTGAAACAGAAATATAACAGGTTTTTTGTATTTTTTTATTTTTTTTTTTTATGATCCTGGAAGTCTGTCAGATTCTTCACAAAAACAGCTTGGATTTTGTGAAGATGAAACATGTGGGGTTGAATGTGTCCAAAAATGAGGCTAGAGTGTTACGAAGCTGTGTCTGTAACTGTTGGTGAGATTGTGATAATTTCTGAGTGCTATCCAAATGTCTTTGGCACAATGATAGGGCCTTTCTTAAATAGTGCAGATTTTTAGATGTGGACAAGTACAATATAATTTAAAATCCCCAAGTTTGTGGTGTTATGCCCATAACTTTTCCTGACAAAAATACTATTTAATTGTTAGGGAAATCTTTGTATCCTACACCTTGCCCTTTTATGTGCACTTGTCAGCGTGTATATATTTGTGTGCATAGATCGAAAATTTTGGTCCTGTGCAAGTTGGTGATGATTTGTTACAAACTTGTCATCTACTTAATGTAACAGTGATTTAATTCTTTGCAAAAGGGAACTCTGGGAAAATTTTCCATCAGTTTTCCTTCTCCCCTCTTCTCCCTGCTTTCTAATCTAATCTAGTCTAATGTAATCTAATCATTTTTCTGCTAGTCAGAGTGTATATAGCAAGTCAGAAGACGGAAAAAAGAGTCTTTCTATGGCCTCGTTTTGATCAATTCACATATGAGATTTCATATAAAGTTTATTTCTGTTAACAACTTACAATGGGAATGAAAATATAGTTATAAATAATTTGTTTTCCACACTACTTTTATTTATTTTAATCAGATCAGGATTTTTCTAATATACTCTGCTGAATGGAATGGGGCACAAATGTAAGTTTTGTAGTGTTTGTAGCAATGCCTTCAGGCAAAAGCCTTTCTTAGAAAAAATGGACATCTAATTGTAGAAAATGAATAAATGGAATTATAATGTCCTAACCCCACAGATAACCTGTTTTTAAAAGCCCTGCTGTGATAGTTCATTATATTACACTCATGGATAAATAAAAAGCTAAGAAGACTAACAAAATAGCTACCAATTTAGATGTTGTTAAAACTGTATGTTATTTATACTTTTAAAACTGTGTTGACAAGGTTGAAACAGCAGTGGGAGAGAAAGTTCACTAGGGGGATGTCTCTAAGGAGATGTCAAGTGGAGACAAGTACACTACAGCTTTGCTGGCTGTCACTTTATTTCCGCCAACAAGAAAGATTTTTAAAGTGAGGAGAACCAGTGACAGATGAAAAAACCTAATGGGTCAGAAGGCGAAGGGGACACGTGTGTCTTTTTATGGTTCTAGGTATATTTAAAAAATACCAATTATAAAATTACATGCAGGGTGATACAGTCTCAGAATATCATACTTGCTTTTCTTCTATGAGTTCACTTCTGCAACATTACAAATACCTGTGTTTCCTCCTTATGAAAATGTAAGGAAATAAATAATATCTAATATGTCAATCCAAAACATGTCTTCATTAAATACTGTTTGGATCTTTTGGTTATCTCAAATAGAATTTAGAAGATTTTCTTTACCATCAAATTCAATAACTGGCTAATGCTTTTATGCAATATGTAATAGCTGTGTAATACTCAGTCCTATCTTCAATAGAGAAAAGAACTACAGAGGACTTTATGGCTCATTTACTTTCTCTTTGCTGGAACTGTAATAAGAATCTCCAATGGAATAAAATAAAGAAATCACAATCACTGTATATTCTTCTAATTTTTTTTTTTTTATTTTAAATTAAGGATTTATGTATTTGAATTCATGCCAATAGTTTTCAAGGCACACTGATTCAATAATGCTATTTTTATGTGAGCAGATTTAAATAAAAAGGGAAAATCATGTTCAGGAACAGAGTTTAATGGCTTTATAACCACAATAGGTGTTTGTTTGACTGACCTAACAGAGCAGCCTCAAAAATGCACTCCAATAGCATTAGAATCGGTCTGTAACAGGCCATTCGTCATCAACAAGTCAGAAAACTTCCTTCTTCAATAAAATTTCAATGCTTCATTTTGTTGTCTTGGACATTCTTCCAATCTCCTTAGCATGCAAAGGCTATCACATCAGACTTATGCACACAGACAGTTACTTGGCATGACCAGGAAAATGTCCTTTTTTTTCTTTTCAATAAATTGAATCAATTTATTACTTATCAGTTCTGAATTTCAACCATGCATACTAGGGTCCTCATAAAATCATTGCATGCTCTGCTAGACAGAAAATGTTAACCCAGTCCCTCCTTTTCATGTCAAAAATGCTAGAGGGGAGATGCAGAGAAATGAAAACACAGACCTATCAGGTGGAGAATAAATCACCCTTGTTAATTCCTTTTAGTTTATCCTAAACTATTGTCTTCCATCCCTTGCAAAGATCAGCAGACATGTAGCACTTTTATAAGAAGCCCTTGCAAAGTACAGCAAGGGAAACAAGTTCTCCTTTAACATCCAAATGAATACTGTCTGATGAGTATGTAGGTAATAAATAGTTATCTAGGTTTGTTGTTTCCCTTCCTCTCCCCAGTTTCATGATTTCTGTACATGGATCACACAGATCTGTCTCACAGTATCCTCCTATTTTAATTTCTGATTTTGGGGCCAATGTGTCAGTAATTATTCTACTTCTACTATATGTTTATCTTCATTTTTTTGTGGAATGAATACTCTAGATTTAGTAAAACAGCTCCTAATGTTTTAAGTAATGCAAGTTCATGTAAATTAATGAGGGACTGAGTCTCTACCCTGAATTCATCATCTGAGTGCTAATTATGTAGAATATAAAGAAGATGAAGGAAAGTGGGAGTAAAAGCCAGAATTTTCAGTGATTTTGTACACTTCAGCAATTTGCCATCCTATTTTTCAGTTAGGCAACTGAAAGCTTAAAATAATTTTGGCTGTTATGACCACAGTCTTCAAACATGCAAATAGACTATATTGTTTATTTTCTTAGCCTTTGTATTTCAAACATCTGGTCTTTCTATATTTTATATTTAAATTTTATTTATCAGTGAGATTTGCATGAAATTCTTTTGATGTAGGAACTAGAAGTTTATGTCAAAAAGATACAAAGTTAGTCTATCTAAAAGAAGAAAGAGACTACATATTTTAAATTAACAAATACAACTTCATAAGATAGAAAGGAACATGGATGGATGGATAGATAGATGGGCAGACAGACAAACAAACAGATAAATATAAATATCCCTTGGAGAGTCCTATGTGTTTTTATTATAAATGTTTTAAAGAACTGTGAACCAGGTTTATGGGGCAAGGTTTTGCTAGCAGGAGGGCTGCAAAAGTAGCTTCTTTGAGAAGGCACCAGAAACTGCGCCCTATTTGGACAGACCAAGTCGAGCCAACTCCAAGACAGACCCACTGCTGGCCAAAGCTGAGCCAATCAGCAGTGTTGGCAGAACTTTGAAGGAGTAAAAACCAGCAGCTGGGAGAGACAAATGAGAATATGAGCAAAACAGCACTGCAGACACCATAGCTGGTCAAGAAGGAGGGGCTGTGGTTATTCCTGGCATTGGAGTAGATTCCCCTGCAGTCTGTGCTGCAGACCATGGTGTGGTGGGCTGTCCCCTGAAGCACATGGAGGTCCACGAGCACGTGGATTTGTGCTGCAGGAAGCTGGAGCCCATTGAAAGCCCATGCTGGAGCAGGCTCCTGACAGGACCTGTGGAGAGAGAAGCAGATGCTGAAGCACGTTGGCGGGCAAGACTTGTGACCCCACGGGGGATCCACACTGGAGTAGTCTGTTCCTGAGGAACTGCACCCTGTGGAAAGGACCGATGATGTAGCATTTCTTGAAGAACTGCAGCCTGTGGGAAGGACCTACACTGGAGCAATTTGTGGAGAACTGTATCCTGTGTGTAGGGATCCACACTGGAGCAGGGAAGAACAGTTAGGAGGAAGGAGTGGCAGAGATGAAGTGTTATGAACTGACTGCAACACCATTCCCTGTCCTTCTGCATTGCTTGGGGAAGAAGAGCTAGAAGAATTAGGAGTGAAGTTGACTCTAGGAAGAAGAGAAGGCTGGGGAAAGGTGTGTTGTTTTTTTTTTTTTCTTCTAGCTTTGTTCTAATTTCTTATTATCATACTTTGTTATTAGTTATTTTCCCCACGTCAAGTCTGTTTTGCCTGTGACGGTAATTGGTAGAAAAACTCCATGTCCCTATCTTGACCCACAAGCTTCTTGTTGTATTTTCTCCTCCTTAGTGATAGAGCACGAGTAGGCTTGGTGGGCATCTGGTGGCCAGCCAAAGTCAACCCACCACAAACTGTTAGATATCCCAAAGAAAGTTTTCCATAAAATGAAGAACTGGAATATGTCGGTGTAATTAGACATACCATTGAATATTTTAAGCAGACGTGGGCAACTTTATTGTTACAGATGTTTAGTTTAGATGTTTAGTTTTAGTTTTAGATGTTTAGTTAACTATTGTGGAGAATATGCAACTCTATTTGGATCCTACTATCTTTTTTATGAATTGATTGTCAAGATGCGCTGAGTAATCTGATCATGGCTACAATGCTAATTTCATACCATTTGTTAAGTGCATCCTTTAAAATATGAGACTACATGCCCAATATATTGTGGGATGATCACTGATAGTTGAATTCCTTGTCTGAACTGAAGAGCACAGTTTATTCTTTTTGTCCTGAAGTCTGCTCAGGCTTAACTTCTGCAGTTCACCTCTGTGACTAGGGTAGTCATAGAGAGAAGGTATACAGGAGCCTTGACAGATCCTCTTTTAAAAGAAGGTACATAAAGCATCAGGCAAAAAGATCAAGGCATCTATCTTATTTAAAGTATTATTATAATTATTGTTTCCTAAAAGAACTAGCTTCCTAACAGACCATGGGTGGAATTTTGTATTCACCATAAACAGTTGAATTTGTCACATATTCAAGTTTACTTATATTTTCTGTATGTTAGTGAGTTTCAGCCCTTAAAACATGTGTCAGTCCACAGTTTTTATAGTCTATTCTCAATGACTATCTGGTACCACACATTGATGCTTAGCTCCTCCATCCCGTTGGGGGCCCTTGCTGATACTTAGAAGATGATTCAGAAAGAAGATCCTCTCTTACTTGCTGAACACAGAAATTATCTCAGTAACCAAGATCACAACATGAATGTCAACTGCCACAAGGCAGCTTGACTTCAATTATAAATATGTTATAACATAAATTTATGCATCTCTAACAAAGAGAGCCTACTGATCCTGTCTGGGACACCACTGTACACCAAGGCATTAGTGACCCACATAAAAGTTAATGTGAGTGCACCTAAGCCTTTGTTGTGCTTGTGTTGCCCTGCACTGTGCTGCAAATGCATTTTCTTAAAAGAACATTCTATAATAGCTAAATGGCTGAAAAAGGAAATCTCTTCTGTGGATGGGGGTCTGCCCCTCATGCTGCCTGTGGGTTGGAGGTAAATGACATGCAAGGCCACCTGGAGTTCCCATCATCTGAAGAAATGTAAGATTATTCATACAATTTTCTCCTTATGGTGCTAGCTCTAACATATTACATTTTAAATTATAGCTTACAGACTTTGAGTTCCTTTCTTACTGGGATTTGTATTTCAAACAGATCAGTACCTGCTAGTGCAAAACAGAGTTAAGTTTAGGATTAGTCTCTCTAGTCAGAATGCACCTGGGAATGTTGACCTGAAAGTTGGCCAAAACGTAGCGCTGAACCTAGTAGATTCTCATTCATAACTCATGGCTGCAGTGGTTACACTTGGTAAATACAGTGCTCAGTACACAGAAATGTTTTTTCTTGTGTGTCTGTATATGTATGTACCTTTCATTTGACATGCCAGTCCACACAGATCCTGAGTGCATTTTTCCTTTTTCATTATTTTTGAGCACCAAGAAACCATTTGGCCCTAAGAAAATGCAGTAGCAAAATTGCAGCTGCTTGAAGCATTTTCCTGTTAAGTATAATGGCACTAAAGTGGAAGTGTCAAGAGCTATTATGCACCGACAGTATAGTCAAGAAAAGTACCCATCTGCAGAAACCATGCAGCAAGGTAGAAACAGAGCAATGAAATCACCATGAAAGCAGCTGGAGCCTCAGGACAAGAAAAGCAAGTGATCTGCTGCAATGCTTAACAACAAGAGGAGACATATGAACAGAGTTATTTGGGCTTTCATGGTTACAAATGTAGTAAGGAGTGAGCAATATTGCCTTTGGCACAGAACTCTCTCACCATTGTAATGTTTGCTTCCTCTTTAGAAAGCCAAGTCGCCACATGTGTAATCATAGCTTCATTGTAAGAAATAAGAACTGAATCACAAATGACTGCTTTGGTCTAAATCCTCCATGCCTCAGTTCTCAATGTAATAAAATAACTCCTTAAAAGGAGTTAAAATAGAAAACAAAAAGCAATATGCAAAGCCAGAATGCCAATTTTTTTATCTTTAGAGCAATTCTGAATAGAAAGGATCCTTAAAAGCAGATGGCTGATTAAATGAATGTTCTAGCTCCTGCTTTGCATGCTGTATTAGCAATACATGTGTGAAGGTCAGAACTTCAATAGCTAAACCTGAAACGTTATTGTTCAGTAACATGTCGGTTACATAAAGAAGTATACCTTGCTTTTGATTGTGCCTTTCCTAGTATATTCAACCTCTATCTGTCATTATATTGCTGATTTGTGAAATGAAAGTGCCACACATGATCAGGCACAGGGCTGGGAAAGGAAGAAAACAGAATAAATAGTTTAGAGCACAGATGAAGAAGAAAAATAGCAATTTTGTCTTTTTAAGCTTTTTTTTTTTTTTTTTTTTGAAAGTGAAAATGCTGGTGTGCTGAAATAAACAATCATAGAATAGTTAGGGCTGGAAAGAACCTTAAGATCATCTAGTTCCAAACCCCCTGCCATGGACAGGGACACCTCACACTAAAACATGTTGCCCAAGGCTCTGTCCAACCTGGCCCTGAACACTGCCAGTGATGGAGCATTCACAACTTCCCTGGGCAACCCATTTCAGTGACTCCCCACCTTAATAGTAAAGAATTTCTTCCTCATATCAAATCTAAATTTCTCCTGTTTAAGTTTGAACCCATTACCCCTTGTCCTATCACTACAGTCCCTATCGAATAGTCCCTCCCCAGCACCCCTATAGCCCCGCTTCAGATACTGGAAGGCTTCTATGATGTCCCCACGCAGCCTTCTCTTCTCCAGGCTGAACAGCCCCAACTTTCTCAGCCTGTCTTCATACGGAGGTGCTCCAGTCCCCTGATCATCCTCACGGCCCTCCTCTGGACTTGTTCCAACACTTCCATGTCCTTTTTATGTTGAGGACACCAGAACTGTACACAATAAATAAATGTGCATGAATAAATAGTTACTGAAACAGAGACTAAATTATACTCAATCTTGTGTAGAGCAATAACTGATTTTTTTGTCTTAGCCAGAGCATAGTAGATTAATAGAATTTTAGTACATCAATCACAGTCTTCTGCCAGTTTCAATTTTCTAATAGTTTTATTACTACTACTTGAGTCACACTGAAGGCTTCTCTAGCGCCAATGAGCACTGTCTTTAATTGGTCCCCAAACCTGTTACTATGTACACAAATGCTGAAATTAAGTATCACACATTGGCTCAAATAAAAAAAAGAAAATTAAAAAAAGCATGCATCCTTCTCATCTGTTTCTTCAGTTTTTCTTCAATAACTTTTTATAATGTGGACCTTGAATTCATCGAATGCTCAACAAGTTGATGAAAAGGTGCTTCCAATTTTCTCAATTAGCTAAAGAATTGCTTTGAACAGTGCAGTTTGCACAATCAGAACCACAATGGTTCATCAATCATCTTTGTCATTGTTGTCATATAACAGTATCTTTTGACAGCATGTCTGCCTCCACTTTTCCCACTCAGTCTAGCCATTCTCTCCTTTTACATCATAGACTTTCTTCATGCTCTGTATCCTGTTATGCTCCTCCTTGAGATTCTTTTTCCAAGCTCCATCTCCTTCATTCATATCTGTGCAGCAAGCGTCAAAGCTCTCTAGTGTCTACTCATATCAGTATTACTCCAGCACCTTCTTATTTAATTGTCCCCCACTCTCCATCAAGTTTCTTTGTTCTTTCAGAAAAAAAAAAAGACACAGAAGAACACCAATAAGAAATACAATTAAGCCCCAGATATCTATAAAATGTGTAAATGAAGGCTATCTATTAGCAGGTAGAAATTCAGAAACTCAGAAGTCTACCCAAACAACTGTACTGTAGGGAGATAAAAATAAAACTCCTTCAGAAATATATGTTTTTAGCAATACATTACTTCAATGCCAGTGGACCAAAAAAGAATTTGGCAGTATGTGGCAAGCTCTGATGCAAAATATATGTATGGTTAAAGCTCAGGTTTACAAATTATCATAAGCAAAAGTATACGCATTTACTATGATTTTGCTGTGTTTTCTGAGTATTAGTGTGTGCTTTGTTTCAAGGACCATGACAGTAGTTGAGTATAAAGTAAGGAACTGAAATTCAAAGCAATGTGAAGAAAAATATGGTCCTCAGGAAAATAATTTTTAAAAAGCAGCTGGAAGTTGGGATTTGTTCTTGAAGAAAAGGACCTGAGTATCCAGTGAATTAAAGCCAGTATTGCACCTTTACAGCCCACTCTACTGTGAATGTGCTCCTGTGATCTGCTGACTCAGAAAACCTTGTCTTCAGTTGCTGAGGCTGCTTCTGGATAGAAATGATTTGCAGCTAATGGGGTTCAGGTACTGATGATGACATCTCTTTTTGATCCCTATGTTAGACCTGAGCTGCTGTAAAGAACAATTACACCTAAGGAAATCCTGTGTTATAACTAGCTTTTTCTTATTCCTTTTTCAGTTCACTCAGAATGCTGCATGGGAGAAGCAATGGCATTACTTCTGTGAAAGAGTAATTAGACCAGTAGCATTCACTCCAAAGTGATGAGAAATTATACTACACTCAGTTTGAGAAGTGAGACTTCTGAAAAGCAGCACATCATGCCTACTGATTTTTCATTTCAGATTAATATTCTTAAATTTAGACTTCTGAAATAAATTCATTCTAAATGACTGCATGATTAATAATTGTACTGTTCAGCAGTACAAAATGATAAACTGAAAAGCAGGAAGAGTGAACTGAAACACGCTAAGTGTGATCTAATCTCATATAGAACAATTCAAGCAAGATTGGAACTAGGCAGTACTTTTGCATTTTCAAGAAATTCTACTTGCTTGTAACTTTTGTAACTTTTTGTTAATCAACATAACAAACATATATTTTATACATCCAAACCATGATGCAGCATATTCAAGCATGTGATGAGTTTAAAATACCATGAAAGTATTATGTGTGTGCTTAAAATTAAGTAGTTTTAAGTAGTTTTAAGTAGTTTAGCAGATCTAACAAAGAAAAGGGAGAAAATTCTGAAGCAAACATAAACCAAGAAGCCGATGTTTTTAAACAAAATATAGAATTAAACACCAAAAGCTTCTGCCACAAGATGTTACACTCCAGATTTTGTTTAATATAATTTCGAAGAAGAATCCATGCAATCAAAAACAATTGAAATAATTAATAATAAAAAAATTCCCTATTGAACCTCAATTTTCTGGAGTCAAAAAGTATGCTAAGAAAGTTCTACTCCATGCTTACCCTGTTCTCATATTCTGTTCTGAGCACCTTTTGGCCACAGCCAAAAGCTGTGAAGCTAGAAACATCATTATATTAGTGAGCTATCTAGCCTTCATATGGACACAACACTACCCTTGTGTGTACTGGTGCTTTGATTGCAGTCTTGTGCACTGGGACCTGCAGAGGTTAAAAGCCCAAGTCACTGCCTAAAGAAGAGATTTAATTCAGGCTTCTACTAGTCACTGCTCTTACTCCTGGGTTTTAGAAACAGCACAACATCTCACCTTATTTTATAAATTATTACATTTAACTGATCTTACTATTAATTTGCTCTTATTAGTAAATTATTTCTTATGTATTTTGATATTTACTGTGTTCAGGGAATGATGATATATTCTTCATGGGTAGGGAAAGATACATCTTGTTTATAATCTTGTAGATCTGCTCTCCCTTAAACACATGACAGCATAGTGCTGTGGATAATAAAGTATTTTAAAATTTAAAAATAGTTTTGTCTAAGGTTTATTGTGTCTGTTATACTTTTCACTAAGCTCCTTTTACACATTTATGAACACGCAAACAGAATCAGAGATGGGTTGATGCTGGGAGGGACCTTTAGAGGTCATGTGGTCTGACACCCTTGCTCAGGCAGGGATACTTAAAGCCAGTTGCCCAGGACCATGTCTAAATGTTTTTTTGATATCTCCAAGGAGAGTGATTCCATAGCTTCTGTGGTCAACTTGTGCCATGTCTCAATCACCCTCACAGTAAAAAAGTGTTTCCTGATGTTCAGATGTAGCCTCCTCTGTTTTACTTTGTGCCCATTGCTTTTGTCACGTCACTGGGCAAAGATCCTGGCTCTGTCCTCATTGCACCCTTCCTTTAGTATTTATGTACATTAAGATCCCCCTAGAGTCTCCTCTTCCTCCAGACTGAGCAGTTTCAGCTTTCTCAGCTTTTCCTTCTATGTGATCTGCTCTAGTCTCTTAATTGTCTTAGGGGCTCTGTGCTGAACTCTATCCAGTAAATGAGCATTGCCAAAAGCATTTGGAAGTTCAAAGGTGGAAGTTTAGATCCTAACTTTATTAAGCTCTCTTGAAAGCCCTAGACACTTATTTTTAGACACTTAAATGCCTTTGAGAATCTGAATGCAATGTTCTTAAAACTTATTTAATTAAAATTATACTAAGTTCAAAAGAAGGTATGGCCTTTCTACATTGACTAGTAAACTTCCTTTTTTCTTCCTTTTCTGAAAAGCATGAAATATGTATTATGAAAGATATAAAGCAGTTAAGATGCCAGCTTTCTTAACACAAGAACACAACTGAATATATCTGTTTAGGGAAAACATCTTTATGACTTACACATGATGTCTATAATAATGTTACACAATGTATTTTCATAGCAATACTAATAACAATAAATCAATTTGTATTCCAAATTGTTCAGGCTAGTGGGTACAACCCTTTACTGAAAAACAAAAAAAAGTAAATCAAACCTTTAAGTGTCTAGTTGTGAATGTAACCCCTCTAACTTCATAATATTTTGATTAAATTAATTCTTCATCACTTTGTTTTCACAGAAGTCATGGGTAATTCTTTTCCAACTAAGATGATGACTCTATCATTTATGTATCTATGTAGCTTTGGAATAGTGTAGTTTCTGAATACCAGTAATATTTATACAATACACCTTCCTAATTGATTTTACCTTAGTATAATCAACTAAGGAAATATTTATTAGTGAAATTAGTAAAAAACCTCCATACCCATTTTCAAGCAATGACTAAATATCTGGAGACCTGAAAGATGTTTTGGTGCAAAATTAAAAAATTCCTAATTTTAAGCCCATAAACAAAGAAGAAACAAAAGAAAAAAGCACCATGTTTTTAACTTAAAAGTTGTGTATGAGAATGTTTTTCTTACAAATCTTTTTCTTGACTTGAAATATTCATGTATTTTTCTAGATACTTATATTTTGGTTTGAAAGATGTACTCTGCTTCAGAGTTGCTACATAACCAATACTTAAATGGTCTAATGCTTCTTTTTCTTCTGATTTCTTTGACTCACTACCCTACAGTGACTAGCTACATACATTTACATGTCATCCGTTTTTATTCATTGGCATTTAGTTTATTGGCAGAATCAGAGAGGGCTTAAACCACCTGCAATATTTGTCCTAGTCAAACATGCTTTCTGTTATCCAGTTTTTGTTTAAACACCACCAGTTTTCCATATTTTCTTTTTTTTTTTTTTTGTTTTGTTTTCTTTGGGGTTTTTTTTGGTTTTTTTAATCCCAACACATACACTAAGCTAACTAAATGCTAACTGAACATAGCAACATTGTAAACAGCTATATGTGCTGAATCCTAACATGATGATGTTCCAGTTTCAAGTCAGTCCATGACCACAAATCTAAATATTTTTTTATTTTTTTTTTTTTTACTTGTTCTTCATGTTACTATGACTATTTGGTCTCTGCAACTTTTCTAATGCATTTAAAGAATTATTTCTTTAGCTGTGTTAAAATATAAGTAACTTTTTGGAAGAGATCTCTCCTGATCTCCAAATTTATGCATTGATTTTTCAAGGTACTTTGGTTTTCTTACTTCTCTTAAATCCATCTTCTATATCTTTAAACACCACATAGTGTTTAGTTGTGAAAGGACATTAAAGTGTTTGGGTTAAACAGAAATACAAATTTACATGTCTGTTCAGCTTATAGCAAATTAGAAAAAAGCTTTCATTGCAATGTGTACTTCACACTCTTGTACATGTGGATGACCAAGTACAGCTAAAGTGCCTCCTTTCCTCATGCAACATCTCAAGGTTTTTTGTCTGAAAGGTAGAATTTTTGCCTGTTAGTAATAGAATATCTTTCACAATTAAGCAGCTCTAAATACCGTATTATGTATGACAATCTAAGTATAATAGTTCATAGAATTTAGATTAGGAAGATAAAATAAATTTCTTAATCTCAGTAACTAGATGAGAATGAAAAGTATCCGGAACAAAGAAAGGTAGAGGTTTTTGTGTGTATATTTTTCTTGTTAATTGATTTGACTAGAGTGAAATTTGCCATTCTTTTGTACTAAATCCTTTACCTATGTCAAAACTTTCCATTGAATGACTTCTGAAGACTTTTTAATTTTTTTTGTGCAATCTACTATGACTGTCATTGTACAGTAGAGAAGTTGAGCAGCAGTAACCCACTAGTGGAATTTTATAAGAGACTATTTACTACAACTCAGTAACTGACAGTTATTAATTTCATGATATCTTGACTCTTCAAGCCAGAATTCTTATTTGTTTAACTTGGTTTTAAATGTTTGGGGTTCTTTTTTCTCAGATATTTTTGGGCTTCTGAGATAGTTGCTTTAAGGTTTGACTGTGTGCTTAGCAATTTGTTCCTTGACTGTAAAAAGATGCAATGGCTTTTTTAAATGTTTTCCTAATTGTATTTGAAAGGAAATGTTTGTCAAGTGATTTTGCCTTTAAATGTTCCAAGTAGATGGATAAGCTTGAGAAATCCATTGGAAACTATCCCCAGAGTACATTTGCTATTTGTACATCAAATTGAAAGGTCTGCTTTTAAAACAGACCTTGTAAATCATGAGATACAATGAACGTATTGGGTTTTTGCTTAGTTTCATGGTTTGAGCAAGTTCCTGGGAATATTTAGCAAAGCACTGATAATAAATTATATATTTCCTGTTAATTGAGGAAGCTTTAAGTTGATTCATGTAGTTTGGAAATTGGCACAGCTATGCTGATCACACTGAAAGATTTTGCCTATAGTTTTCATTGATCATAATTTGTATGTGCTAGAGACTCTGTTTGATACATAAACTTTCCTCCAAAATATTCCTGTAGCCTTTATTCTTTCAGTACACAACTGACGTCCTTTTCAAATGCACGGCTCAGGAGAGCAGTGAGCAGGGTGGGCGGGGGGAAGGCAGGACTGGATGATGGCTGAGGCAGAAGTGCCAGGCCATGGAGGGTTCTTGAAAGCTGGTGCAAGGGCGCAGGCACTGCAGCAGCAACTTGGGCTGGGGAGGTGCTGCTGTTGGGGCGGGGTACAGAGGGGCCTGGCTTGGGGCTGTCAGCCATGAGTACACTGGGGGCTGTGGGGATGTGCCCCCATGGTCACAGTGCTCAGCAACCTTCCCCTTGATGCCTGCCATCTCCATCATCCCCTGTCCCAGCTGTCTCTGGGGCCCTGTGTCTCCTCGACCACTGCCCCAGCCACCATCTTCTTCCCAGTCAGTCCTGCTAAGCCCCGTCTCTCCCTCCTCCTTCAGGTCATGGCTCTAGAAATCACCCACATCCTGACCCTGCTGAGCATTGCACGGTACATGCTGAGAGTGAGTGACTGCTCAAACCCAGCCACACGAGACCTGCAACATCATGAGGAGCAGCAGAGTCAGGACATGATGTAGCTACTGGAGCAGATGGAACAGAGGAGTCAGAAGCTATGTGTGCCCACCCAGGAAGGTGTACTTCTCACTGCCAGATGGCACTGGTGTTTGTGGGCCTCTTCTGAAACCCTGCTTGTGCTCTTGGGGCTCTACTGTCTGCTCAGGCAGAGGAGAGCTGACTATGGCAGCAGCAGGCAGCAGGGAAGCTCCAGCAGTGAAGAGCAGAAAAGGAAGGGCAAAGAAAAGGACTCACAAGGCAAAGGAGACAGCAGGCACATGCCACATCAGGCCAGGTTTTCAGGCTAACTTTCCGAGATTTGTGGTTGGCAAAATGCAGCCACTGTGGCTTAAGAAGGTGTTTGCTCCTGACAGCTTGAATTGAGGCAGCAGGGCTTTGCACTGGTGCAAAGAAGCCAGCAAGGGGATATCAACATTTCAAACCACAGCTTTTTGCATTAGTGTATAAGAACCTTCATATTCACACATGATTTTATTAACCATATTAATACATGTTTTATTAGTCTTGGGTTTTTGCACTATTTAAGATGAAAAATAAAGAATGTATTAAAAATTTCTTAGTATTATGTCTCATATGCCTCATTCAGAGGAGCTATTTTCTTCTGTCTGAAAAGACGGCTTGTCATAGGCAAAATCCTTTACTAATATCAGTGAAACTGTAGAAGGGTGCAAAAACTGATTTAGGCTGTTCAACACGTAAAATATATTTTAATGTTTACCTTACATTTAATTTTTTAAAATTTGTCAAAACATTAACATCATTTTTTCTTTATATTTTTATGTCTTAAGCATTTTTAGATTTTATTTTTACTTTTTAATTCCACTTTCACAGAACATTTCAAAATACTAAAATTACTGAAAAGAGAAAAATGACCAGCTCTATTACCTTTTACTGTAGTCTTTCAGGCAGCAGTGCTTATGAGTCACAGCTAATAATGTTGACTAAAGCTGCTAACTGTGTGAAGTGTTCCATTTCTTGGAATTAGAACATTGCATCTATTGTCACCTGCTTTATTGGCTCTTCAAGTAAGGCTATTCTTTTTTCAAAGGAATTGTATCTGTATAATAATTTATTTTATGAGGGTATGAAAGTATTCTGGCTTTATAAATTGATTTTCAATCCTAAAATGCTTTAGGCAGAAATTTTTTCTGCTTTTATGATAATGAGAAAATTGTACTGCTTCATAGAAGTAACTAATTTCAATAGAATTTATGTGAATTGACTTCTTTTTTTATAATACAGGATTCAGAATTTCAAGATCAACACAAGTGAAATTGTTTCTTATGCAATTCCATAGCTGATTTTTTTCTTTTTTTTTGTTGCATTAGAAGGTTCTTAAAAAGTTTGGAAGCTGGAAAATCAAAAACCAGTTTTGTGTGTTTTTTATTTTGTTTTGTTTTTTTAGTCTGAGATACAAAAATAAATGAAATAGTAGAATTGGAATTGCTTGAAGGAAAATACAGTTTAACACTTAAATTTTAAAAGAATAGCTCACATTGTGAAATTAAAATGCAATTTAGTCTGTTGAATACTTTCTAACTAGATCTCAATTCAAATTTATATGTGGTAGGGAAAGGAAGACACAAAATAAGGGAACTTGAACTTCAAATGTTTCTTCTAAAGAGTATTTTTCATAGGGTAAATGGAATCATTTCAAATGTTTATGATTTCTGACAATTAGGATTTATTTGCAAAAAACATGTTGAATTAGATACAAAATCAATAGATCACAAATCCAAGCTGCACAGTCTGTTTTATAAACTGATTTGGTAGGTTCTGCCAAGCATGTTATTTTCCACCATGAGTCAATGGGACTACTAATTGGAGATTGTAAATACTTTGCTGGTCCTAATATTACTTGCTTAAAATCCAGAGTTTTTGTAGTTGCTGCAGCCAACTGGCTCTAGAATAGATCTTCTTCCTACAGTTTCATTAAAATATGCTCAACTTAAATATGGCATCCAGCCAGCTGGCGTATAATTCCTAGGGTCTTCTGTCAGACATGCTTGAAGTAGTGGGAGTGTAGAGACTGCTTCTGACGCAAATAGTCTGCAAGTTGCAGAAAAGCACTTCTGTCTGGAGAAATACAATTGCTTGCTGTCATAATATGCAAAGACAAATTGGCTGGGAATGAGTCACTTCAGAGTAGTTGATTGCCAGAAAGTCTGCTACTAACAAAGTATTTCTAATAATCTGCATACAATTAACATGTCTGTGGGTTTGCATTAAGTATTTTTTTAATCTACAGAGTGATCCATACTGTGAAGTTCATCATTTCTTAATGAAGAATACCAGCTATTTCACTTAAAGAGAAAAGCCTACCAACAATAGCAAGGAAGAACTCCCACTATAACAAAGTAACACCTATGGAAATTGCACCCTCTCATCCCCATTAAGAAGAAAGTATGATGGTTCTGGAGTGAAGACTGTTAGAGAAAATAGATTTCTCAGAGGAGAAGTAAGAGTGTGTGAATTCTCAATCTTTGACTTCCACCTCCACTTGAAGGAATGTAGTAAGAGAGGTGAAAGACTGTAGTTTTGGTTTACAGTCTCCAGGGTTATCTATACTTATTTTTCTCACCAGTGAGTTTAATAAATATTTTGCAGCTGGATTGACTGTTCTGGATATTATAAATAAAGACTTGCATTTTATCCTCACCCAGTTTAAAATAATTGGCTAACTGGAATCTGTTAAATGTGTGAACTAAAGACTTAAGTAGTACACCTAAAATAAAAATTTCTATTGTGTTCTAAAATATAGCAGAGTGAATACCTGGTATCTGATCCAGGGGTTAAGAATTGTCTTTCATTGGCTGGTGACACTGAAGTTTTTATGGTGCGCAGTTAAATATATTTTTGAATCCTCATGATCACAAAAAGAAGTGTAGAAAACAAATTATTTGTATTCATCACAGCAATGGCAATTGCTAGGACAATAAAAATAAATAATTATTTTCACTGTTAGTGTGGTGCTGGCAGATTTCATTCTCTGTTTATACAGATACTATGAAATCTGATGTAGGGGTCATTTTGTTAGAGCACGTCTAAGCCAAATAACATTTAGAAAGCAAGGACTCAACTAAGCTATGAGGTTAGAAATACAACAGGCGCATGCTAGGACACCACACTAATGAATTGTATAGTACCTTATCTGGGATCAACGCTGTCATATAAGAAAAAAATTGGTTTTAAAAATCTGAATTGCTTTTATCACTAAAAACCAAGTGTTTTCTATTTAAAATGTGTTTTAAATTCTGCTGTCTGAGTGTTTACCCTATTGAGAAGCCCCCCTCTACTTGATGATGAAATAGCCCATTAGGACATTTCCATCTTGCATTATAAGCTCCTTTCATCTGTTTATAGACGCAGTCAGTGAGTCAAAGAAAAAGGCACTGTCTGAGAATCCTCCTCCACTCTCTAGATAGCAGAATAGAACTCAAGTTGGAAAAATCTGAGGAGCATGTTATACTTTGAATAAAAGAAGGGAAAAATTCTGATAAATGACTTCCAGAAACATGAATATCTTTAAAATGCATACCTTGGAAAGGCCAAGAATGCCATTAAAGTAAATATTTTTATTATCAGGTGGATAGGAGGATATTTATTTCCCCCTCCATGTGTATTCAGAATGAACACCAAGGATGAATTATATATCTGAATACACTATTATGAATGCATCAAAATGTTCTTCCTGCTTTTAATTTCTTAGGATAGCAAGAGCACAAGGCATACTGTCAGACAGAAAAAAAGAATATTAAAAATAATATTTCCCCTATTTCTTAACTCTTGTAATGATAAAAAAGGCAAAAAGAAAAAGCTAACACCACTGTTGGTATGTTATATCTATGGGGCAGTAACCATGACAACTCAGCTAGCTTTTCTTTTAATTTATAAAGCAAATAGATGTATTTGTAGAATTATTCATAAAATGTACTCATACAATGTTGATATCATTCAGGGTTTTTAAAATAAACCTTTGTCAGTGTCCCATATTTTCTCATATTTTATGCATTCACATTCTTCACAGTTGTCAGGACTTTTTAAATTTTATTCTTGTCATTTGATATTTTGCCAGAATGCAGCTCACTTGTTTTGATTTTCTTTCAGGATTTATATTGCATTGCTTTGTTTGTCTAACTTTTTCCACTACTTTTCTTTCTTTTTCTTTTTTTTCCTCATGTCCCTGTATTTTTCTGAAATGCTAATAGTTTTCATTTAAAACAAGCTTTAAGAGTTTATTGATTTATTGTATTTGATTGTGTGAGTTGTCCTGCCAGCTCTGTGGAGCATTTCAGAACAGAAGCTTCCTGACGAGTTAGGATCCAAAATAATTTAACCTGAAGGTCTTGGCAACATCTCCGTTGCTTCACAGCGGTGCTGTACAGTATAGCGTTAGAAAGTTAACATTTCTAATAGATAGAATTTTTAATATCTCCCCAATCCAAAGAAAATTAAACAGAAAAACCTGTGCCTTAAGATTCCACAAATTCTTCATTGCCTTTGCAAGTGCTGGGCTTTTTTATCACACTGCCATGTTAAAGGCCAAATACTGTTCAATTTACAGACAAAATCACTTCCAGCATGCATTTACTTGCAGGGGTGAAACAAACATGCTTGGAATATAGAGCTTGAATTTTCTGAGTCTAGTGTTGAACAGTCTGGCCACCAACACATGACATTAATGCAGTCATTCAAGAGAAGCTAACTTACCATGTTTCTGATGAGAAAAACTGCCTGAAAGCCTGCCTCTGTCCTCAGTTACTCTGAGATAATCAAGTGAGTCAATCCTGCTTAAACAGGGTGGTCAATATTGCCTATTTCCAAACAAAACCTTGGTGACATTGCGCTAGAGCTGCTCATGTTCATTGTTTTTGTTTATTTTGCCTTTTCTTTTGCAAATTCTCCAAAACTTGCAGCTGTTTCTCTTCTTATTCCCTTTTGTCTTTGTTTCTCCCTCAGGTAGCCTGGTCTCACCATTTTGTCTGTGTCTCAGATTAATGATTTTGTGTTTCTGTAAAGATATAAACTACACAAGAATCAACTCATTTAAGTGGTGTGAAACATACTGAAAGATATTTTACCATAATGTGTTTCAAACTTGATAGTTGTTTTTTCAGTGGCTCTTTATTTGAAAATCACCAGAAACATAAAAGCCATCATCTATTTTAGGAATTCTGGTAGAATGAAGCATAGGGATTGAGAAAAAAGTATGCTATAAACAGAAGTGATTTCTCTCTAAATCTGATCTGGAAGCAAAAGTTAAAAAGTATCATTCCACCATGCATTCAACTCACAAACCTACACAGAGCTCAGCTGACACTACCATCTAACTCAATTTTCAGTTGTCCAAACAAGCCATGTTAAGCAAAAATCGCAAGTCACCTGCTACAGATAGTAAAACCATTGCAGTAATAAATGTCTTTATTAACTACTTACATGACTCCTCTGACGATAAGGTTGAGATTAATATCCCTTTTTAGGGGATATGTAAACAGAAAAAGCTATTTACTGCAGCCCATCACAAGATGTTATTAATGGTGGCAAAAATAATACAAATAGAGAGGTATCTTTCTCCATTTTAGGTGAGATGGAAGGATAAACAATTAGCTGAGATAATTTTAGTTTTAAGAGGGATAAAGGAGAGATTAATCCCAACTAGCTCCATCTCACTGTCCTTTCTGTCTCATATTCTGCCTCCTGTAAATCTGTATAACAATTTACTCACAATGTACTATGAGTCAGCAGAACACACTCAATATCTTTTGACTGTTTCCTACCAGTATCATCACTGGATAAGAGAGGTTTCTTTCTGGGCAGACACTGTAAGCCTGTTTTCATTTTTATGGAAATCTTCATTGTGGTAGGGTGGTACACAAATCGCTTGAAAGAGATGTACTTAAAGGTGTTATTTAACATAGGCAGTAGGAAATAATTTGTTTTGACTATAGGAGAAAAAAATCCAGCTATTCATGTTTTACATAGTATTCCTACAAACTCCTACCAGCATGAAGCAGACAGAAGTAGTTAATCATTAATATTTCTCAGAGGCTCTTAGACATAAGCTTATGGAGAGTGAAAGCTATAATTTTTACTTAATTTACATAGCACAAAAGAAAAAAAGAAAAAATCCAAACCCTAATGAAGTTTTCTTAGCGCAGATACTTGACTACAGGTGAGGATATATGACAGACACGTTTGCACTGTATGTTATCACAGCCCTCTCAGCTTTAGATCACCTTCATAACAGTAATGTAATTCCTGTTTTTCCTATCAATCACAAGTGTGCATTACTTCTTTTAATCATGTATGTAAGAGTCATTTAAATCTATTCACTCAAATGACCATTAATTTAGGCCTCGGTTGATTCTTCAGGACTACTACCTTGTGACTTAAAAATAAAAATGACAAATATTTAAATCAACGAATATTATTTTGTTTTGCATAATATAAAATATTTTTGGTTTACAGTCAAACTGTAGAAGGTAAGTTTTTATCCTGTGCAGTTTCTCACGGCACTAACATGGAAGGGAATAAAGGCATCAATTGCTAAAACATCTCAAAAGAAAGCAAATCCATTGCCACACTTACCTTTCAGCTCCTGAGTCCACTTTAACAGAAAAAACAATGAAAAAAAAAAACAAAAAAAACATAAGAGGAAAAAGATAAATGGGTTTTTTTTCGGGCAAGATTTAGAATGAATTGGAAAGTCACTTAGGTGGAGATTCACTGAAAAGTTGCTGTTGCTAGAAGAGATGGAAGAAGAAAAGCTGTGTTACAAAAAAAGGTAAAGGAGGACATAAAATGGTTTCTGCAAGAGTGCAGAGAATGGAAGAAGAATAATGAAGTGCATGTAGGGGTGGTATAAATTTAAATCTTAAATTAGTTACCTAAAAGTAAGCTAGGCTAATTTGTCTAGAGTCCTTCTACAGCCAATGGATAGAAAGAAGTGCTTCACAGAGTAATTTGTTCCATTTGTCTTTGACACCTCAATAGGTGGGATAAATAGAAAGGGACAAATTCCTTCTGAAAGTGCCTACTTTTCTCTGTTGCTAACAGAGGGAGCCTAGAGAACTATGGTAAAGTAAAACAGGTCTTACTAGGGTTTGAGATATATTCATGAGGTCTTAAATTTAGCGTTTTAAACTGAATGCTAAAACACATAAGAATTCTTTTTTATAGCATTCTTTGAAGGTGTGAGAATGATAACATTATATATTCAATAAATGTGTTCTTATTGATTCCAATATAAAGTTGAAAATAGCAAATGTAAGCCAATTGACTAAGATAGAAAGGAGACAGGATTTGATTTAGAAGCTGCTGCTGTTATTATAGCTTACAAGATTTAAAGCTGTTCTTGATCTATGTTGTCTAACAGAATGAATATAAAAAAGTATTTTTCTTTTCTGGTTTATGAGTTTGAATTCTGTGATCTGATCCTAGGTCTGCTGAAGTCACTGGAAAAAAATATTTCTTCCTCAAAGAATGAGCCGTATGCGTGACTGCATGCTCTGAAGTGATAAAAATCACTAAGTCCTAATCCTAAATTCACTTGTAAGTGAACTAGTGTTATTATCTCTGATGAAAGAGCAACAAGAGCAACTTACTGACTTCCAAGTATAAGTGCTTTTTCAATAAGACAAAATTAAATATAGCTTTTTCACAACTGAATATGTATCTTCTACATCATGAACAGCTGGGGAAGTTATGGGATTTTTGTCATTTGCTTCCCCACCTCCCCCCCTCCCAATATTGCTGTTATCAAAAAATCTGGACTTAATGCAGCTTTAAGTCTGTCACTGCTTAAGTAACATGATGGTAGTATTAAGTGTGTATAGGTAGGACTAGAACTTTTGCAACATAGTAATAGTTCCTTAACTATTAACGAGAAATGTGAAAAGCTTGAATGGAAAAACAAGTCTTTCTTTCAAGAGCGATTAAAGTCAGGGTTGCTAACATCAGCTACAGATTGATTCCAGTATTACAATTACTGTCTCACAGAAATATATTATACATAATTTGATGTTAAATTTCAGGGTTTTGGTACTCTCATTGTTGCAGAAATTAGCTTTGAAAACTTTAGGTATGATAGTTAAATGTCTGCAATTCCTTCTACAGCAACTTGCACACACAATCCAGCCTTCCCTCTATTCTTAGTTTATAATTGTTAGTCTATATTATTAGACAGTGTTTTCCCTAACGTTATTGCAATTATTAAGGCAACAATCAAGTTGGATGAATGTCTTTTTCAAACTATCAATATCTTAGAATAAGTGGAATATATTTTCTTTCCCTTTAGTGTTCAAAAACGTATAACAGTTGCAAGACTGTTCTACTTTAAGGTAAATGTGTAGCTAAGAAATTTGATACTAACAAATTCTCACAGAATTCTCAAATGACAATTTCTACAGAATTTATTTGAGTCTGTGTTAAACTTTCTTTTTTTTTTTAATTTATTTCTTTTTTCTTTTTTTTAAAGACACCAAAATAAATACCAAGTACTTTGCTGTCTGAAAGTATGCAAATGGTGTGAAGAGAAGGCTTATAGACAGCCATGCTCAAGTAGTTATCAAAGCAAAAGAGTGGCAATTTCCTAAGCAATGCAGTTCATCTTTCTATTATTATTATTATCATTATTGTTATTGTTATGCATTTAAATATTCTTATTCAAAGTTTTTCAAAGTCTTCTACTAAAGTAAGTGGCAACAAACAACTGACATGAACTGTTCCGTGCAGCTGGGAAGGCTGCTAATTTGGGTTGACAGTAACTTAAGGAACTCACAGGAATGACTCAAGTGAAATAAATTATTCTGTATAAGCTGACAGAAATATGAGAGATTAAGACATCTTTCTAGTCACAAAAAGACCATGCTTAAGACATTACCTGAATCCTGCAGCAATGTCATGGACCATCAAGAAATCTCTAGCAGAGCAACTGTTTGTATTTGGAATGAGGTGTTTCATGCCACTTTTTAATGTCAATTTATGCGACAACATCAGAAACTAAATACTAAGAAAAAATGGAACAGGCTATCAATAAGACATCAATGGAAATAAAATTCTAGCTATTTCAATATATACGGAAGGCAAAAAATGAACACATATGTCATGATTTAAGCCCAGCCAGCAACCCAGAACCACGCAGCCACTCGCTCACTTCCACCACCCGCCTTCCTCCACCTGCTACTGGAGGAATGGGGAGGAGAATCGAAAGAATGTAACTCCCACTGGTTGAGATAAGAACAGT
>JANHGB010056711.1:0-20720 GCA_026283785.1 Coracopsis vasa
AAGTGCTTGATTTCAGATGCATGTGTTAAGCATAAAACAAACTATAAAAAGGACAAATTTCTGTTGTATAAAATGCAGTTTCTGTAATGAAAATTACAGTGTTTACCCTAACTGCCTTCCTTTTTCAAGTACTTCTTGAGCATGTGGGTAGCAAGAGTGACAGAAATCTGTGGTTCCATCACTTTCTGATCCCCTAGTCTGGTAGATAAAAATATTGTTCTATTTCTGCTTTTTTGCTTTTGTTTTTATATATTTCAGACAGCAATGTGACATCCTTAGCTTCTGTCTGAAGGTAAGAAAAATAAACCTGAAGAGGAGAGTGAGGAGAATACAATTTTTATGTTGTAAAATATTTTTGTAGCTCTGCCATTCCATTTCTGAAAACTGAATAGGTGACATATCTGGGGCTGACAGTGGCAATTCAGAAAAGACCTGCAGCTGAAGCAGGAGAAATCATCACTTTTGTCCAGAGGATGCAGGAGCCGAGTATCTGCTGAAAGTGTTGAGATTGTGGGCCAGTTTTTGAGAACAGTCATTTGCTACAGATCTCTTGAAATCTAAGGAATTGTCCCCATTTATATCAGGTGAAGACCATGCCAACATTGCTGTGAGCTAGCGGAAAGGCTGCTTGCTTTTCAAGTGTTGCTTGCCTAAGACTGATGTTTCTCAAAGCAAACAAAATCAAGTGAAAAGTAAGAAAGCTGAGTACTTGAATAGAGTAGCCTTGAAGTTAAGGTTTGCATGCTGTTTTTCTTGCTACCTCTATTCACATTGTTTGATGGATTATTTCTGTGCTTGATGTTCCAATTTCTTTATTTAAAATCCTGTTTTAAACTTCAAATATACATGCCAGACAGGCATCAGCATGTGTTTTTACAAGAAGTAGGTTATAGACAAATTCAGGTATGATATATATAAAAAGAAATGACAGGCTGAATTAACAATGAATTAGGAATATATGATTTATTAATGAGCTCAATCAGCAGCTTCTGTATGCAACATACTGTTAAGTAGTATTTTGACTATAGGTTTGTGTAAAAACATGGTTTATTATATACCAAGGAAAACCACCTGTAATGTGAAATTATTGTAGTTAGCTATAACTTAACTACGTAATGTAACTATATAGTTACTTGATCATGTTGAGAAAGGAAGATACTCTTTTTGAAATCATCCGGAGATGGAAACGTACGGCGTTTTCTATTTGAGATAAATAGATCGTCCTCTAATTTCTACACGAGCTTTTGTCATAGGTGCTCATAGGTGTAGCCTTGAAAAAAAACAAACGCAGTCAGCTCAGATGCTTTCATTTTACAGATCTGGTATCCTGAAGTGTCAGTGCAGAGGTGTTTCTTCCTTCTTTTCAACTGTTCTGTGGAAAATCCATGGTAGCTAAACCTTTGTTGTCTTGTCTGTTTGTTTGCAAATGAGAGTAACACTGTTTTTTTTAAACTAACTAAATTTCTTTCTCTGCACTTGCAAAGAACCAAGAAAAGGCCAGATCTCTGAAAGAATTCAATTCAAAAAATAGCTACAATACATGAACTGTTCCAAGAACAAAACCTCCCCATACCTATAAATAACAAACAATCAAAATCCAAAGATATTTCTATATGATCCTTAACTATCTCCAGGAAAGCTCCTGGCAAGTTTTCTAATATAATGTGTATTTTTTCTAGTTTTAAATAAAGAATTATATTTTACTTTTATGTTATCAAATGTAGTGCCAAAACTGTACAAAATGTGAAGAGAAACATGATCACAGCTTTCAGTTTGTTGTAGGTTCTTAATTCATATGAAGTGATGAATTCCATTGAATGTTTGTTACTAGCAGAGATTTCCAAAGTCATGTTTCTGATTCAATTATGATATAATGAAGGCTGTTGAAGCTTTTCTAATAGATATATTGGAAATACCCATCTCACTCTTGACTGTACAATTGTAGCATAACTAGGAGAATTTGAGAAATTTGGGGTGTTTTCAGTGCTAGCTCTCAAATTAAGAGTGAAGCATCTCTCTCATGAGCATGAGCCACAAAATATATTTAATTATTTTAAAAGCATCATGAATCTTTTAACAGTTCATGTGATTTTTATTCCTTTTTAGAATGCCTTGATATAAATATACACATATATGCGTGTCACTTTTAGCACCTCTACCATAAAAGTTGCTGTGAGGCATTTCTGTGCTCTGATGCAAGAAGCTACCTGGTGCATCTAATGGGCAGTTACAGAGATCAGAAGATGCAACGTCTGCATGGTTTTTGTGGATTATCTTGTATCTTGTTTTGTTTGCTTTATCCCTCTTTTGTTCTCACCCAGGATAATACAAAAACATCACTAGAAAGTGCATTGGCACTTGTGATTAAAGTGGATTACAAGTTTATGGTGGATTGCTGGGGCCCTTGGAAAATTCTCTAGTGTTTTATTTTTTCTTAAATCAGTGATGCTTAATGAGTTAAAAATGAAATAAAAGCCAAACAAGTCAATAAGGCCAATATATTTCTAACAGAAAGGATTCATGTTGCTGAAATCTCATTTTCCATACTCTTTCTGAGAGGGTACTGAGTGGGAACTTCCCAAAATGACAGGACTGTAGTGCTGTAGCCTGTCTGGAGGGGATTGGTGTCTCCCCTTGAAAAAAGCAATCCCAGACCAAACAGTAAATGTTTTCCCACCTCCTCCTTTGGTTAAGCAGAGTATAGTTTCATGTAGTTTTGAATACAAAGTGAGTCAAACCTGTGGTGAGTCAAAGCATGCCACATTATCACAGAATTGTTTTTTAATAAAATGTAACAGCAGAGCAAGAAGCACAAATAATAATATTTCCTTTTAAACAAAACTGTTCTTTATCTCTGTGTTCTTCAAAGCTGGCATTTGATGGAAGGTTACTGGAAAGTTGGTTGTTGCCAGTATATAATTTGCCATCTGCACAAACAGAAGAAGAAAACTCAGATCTGCCTCTCTGCATGAGAGCTGAAATCTTGCGCAAGGAACAGATTCTCTCCTGTGCTCAAAGAGGGCAGTTAGGAATTAATTGGAAGTAAAAATTTTTACTGAGAGCTAAAACATGCTTAGGTTCTTAATTATTATCCCTCCTTCATTTTGCTTTTTAAAGGCCCTCACTCCTTTTACCCATTATTGTTAAGTAGGTTTGAAAGACTTCCACCTTGAGTTAGACTCATAAGCTGTCTGTGACTTATTTTTAACAGCCTATAATTTTGTGGGTACAAATTGGATTATCACTGTGTTTTTCTAAAATCACTCTCGCTGGCTGTTCTGTCGTGGTTGTGTGGTGGAAAACAGGCATAAAATACAACTATTCTCCTCTCAAATTTCTGAGACCATTTGATGGTTGTGTAAAGAGCAGGGCACAGATCTGCTTTGGAAGTTTGATATCCAGTCAAATACTACTTTTGGCTGGTTGGTATCAACAGGGTGGAAACTATGGTCTCAACTTTAGTCTTTGCTTTTTTTGTTTATGATAGCCCTGTACAAGAAAAGTCTCTGTCAAACGGGATTTGCTTTGTTTGCGCTGAGCATATTAGCAGGAGTTGGGCTAATACAGTGAAGCAAGAACGCTAAGTGAGATGAGGTGATACATGAATGGGGGCAAAATAGCTCAAATAGTCTGCTGCTCCTGTGGGTCATTTTCACTGTCTTGTGGAAATGGATATCCAGTCTTTCCTGTCTTTGGCAAAATCCAAGCCAGTAATGTACTCAACCCAAAATCTGGTTCTTAACCATCATTTTGAATCATTTTGTGTTTCGCTGGGATTTCATCTATTTCTTATGATTTTCTTTGGGAAGTCTTAATGCTAGCACTTGACATAAAAGCAAGGATTGCAGCTTTGTAGGTAGTAAGACATAGCAACTGTTTCCAGATTGGTATCACCAAAACGTTGTTTTTAGTTTCAGTCCAACTATGTTCCTTGTTAAACGCCTTATTTCTTCCACTAAGGAGCATGGAAATTGGTAGTTTATTGCAAAAGAAGAATTTTAAATTTCTTCATGAAGGTAAATCAATGGAGCAAAATGACGTGCTGGTTTTATATAATGGAGTTATTCTGATTTACACTGCTGTGATTGAAATCAGGATCAAACATTGTTGTAAATTCAGGGAGTGGAACTGAAAATTACATGTCAGCTCCTAGTGTGGCATTTTTTGTAGTTGGTTACATGCAGAGAGAAGTTCTTAATCCCACTGAGTCCTGAAAATACGTTAAAATGCCCACGTGCTTTTGGACTACATGTTCATGGGAGCGTCAGAGCACATAAATTATCTGGTTTTACCTTTAAAATGCCACTTGCATGTCAAATATTGTGATGTTCTACTAAATAAAACTGATGTAAAGGTTTGTGTAAGACCCCAGAGCTTTGCACTATGACAGACTACTCTGCAGCTAAATGTCAAATCAGATGCCACTGCAAGTTGGAAATTTTGTTGTAGTTTGTTTTGCAGAAATTAAGTGTAGATGAAGACTCATTTTTCCTTTCAAAACTGGGCAAATTCAGCTTTCTAAAGTGACTATTTCATTAATATCCTAGTCTTGAATCCTATTATGAGCATTAGTGTGCTCAGTCCTGCTTTTTGGCAACAGCTTTGCTTTGTACACTGAAGATTTTTGCTGCCAGTTCCTGCTAATGTATTTCTTTATCAAGGCACATAAGGAAAAGAAATCAGATAGTTTTCCCTTCCTGCATCTTTGGCAACTGTTGATGCAAATCGTATTTCTGTTTTGCTGTCAGGAATTGCTGGAGCATCTTTGTGCTTCCTTTGCCGTGGGAATAATTACTTTTCCCAAGGATGACTGGTGTGATTTGGGTTTATGCCACATGGACATTCGTCTGCAGGAGGTCTTGCTCATTTTCTCTGTATGCAATAGCTACAGCATCCATGCATATAAAAGTGGTTTTCGTTGCAAAGTCCTACAGCAGTTGCAGTGTTTAAATAATGTTTCTGGCTGGTGAAACAGCTGGCCCCAACCCTTGCTCAGGAAAGGTTATAGCAGCCTCCTGGAGAACTTGAATAAAACCCTTATTGGTTTACTGTAAAATAAAAAAAAAGCAGATTTCAAAAATGCCCTTTAGTTCTACTTGTTTTTATTATAAAGCTGATTTTGAGTACATACATAGCAGAACTTAGACAATTGATTTGCTAAAAAAGACCCAGCACAAACCTCTTGTAAAGTTTTCATGGTTATATGACTGTCTCGGTGTAGGTGGAAAAAAGTCTGGTTTTAAATATGTAATTAATTTAAAAAAAATGTTTCTGGCAAGAGGTATACCATAGGCTTGTTATTTCAAGGTATCTTTCTTTTGAGGAAATAATGATGCTATTTTTAGTTGCTTTGAAGCAAACACAATGATGAATTCTGCCAGAAATGTTTCAGAGTATATTTTTTTTTATTTTTTTTTCCCCTGAGCTCTGTCAAAGAAAGCAGGTTGGTTGGTTATTGCTACATCTTAGCATTTTTCCTGGGCTAGTTACAGCATGAATATCTTGCATAAAATGGGGATGTTACGCAGTTTCTTCTTTTCCTAATTTCCCCCTCTGTGAGAGGCCACATGATACTTGAAAACACTGCATTTCTTGTGAAGAAAACTTAATAGTTTCTAAACATGTGTGGATCTCGCCAAAAAAGGCTTGGAAGCAGTGCTGCTGGTAAGAGTAAGCGTTAGGCATGTATTTCCCAAAAGTGTGAACTTAATTGGTTTAAAGTGCTCTTCCACCCCCTCCCTCTAATTTCTTTCCATCATAGTCACTATCTAATGCCATATGATGTCTCAGAGGTAATATAAAATACAGTGTCTTTGCTTTTCTATGTTTGTGTGTATTTTATATCTGTGCATACTCTTAAAAAATCCATTTCCATGTGGCTGACAATTCTGCTGTGGTTTGTTTCCAGACCACACCTGATTAAAATATAAGCAGTTTAGACTTATTAATGAGAATGACAGGGTGAGCAATTTTTAAAGCAGGATAGCCCTTTACTTCTGAAGGCACTAGGTGGTTTATTTATAGAATCCTGCTGTACTGCCTGCATTTCTCAGGTGCTCATGGGTTTAAGTTGTGTGGGTGCTATTGATGGTCCTGGGAGCTGTGAAGGGAAAATCACACTCAGCACTTTGAAAGGAGGAAAACTATTTGGACTTCTCAGCTGAAGTGAGACCTTTTTTCTTCTCTGTTTTAGAAATAGAAAGGCGGTAACAGTGAGAAAAGGGTCTCACTTTGATTTTCCTTTCCACTTTGCCTTTTTGTACTGGGAGAAAGCAATTGTTGCAGAATGATGCCACCTCCACACCTTGTGCTCTACTTTTATTTCACAGCTGCACTTCTAAACCATCGGCTTCACAGCTGTCTTTAAACCTTGTGGTGCTCCCTGCTTCTTGTAGATCTCCCTTACAGAAAACCATCCCCCAAAGGTGAAATTTAAGAATTTGCCACCAAGTGTGCTTGGGTGTGAGCAAGGTAGCAGTAATGGGGTAAATATGTTTGAGAGAGCTGAACTCAGCAGGGCTGGATGTAAAGTGGGCGAAGACCAAAGTGTTATGCAGGTTTTGATCCCAGTTTGGCCTCAGTAGAACTACAGACATAGAGGTGATTATAGATTGTTAGATTGTTTTTTTTTTTTTTTTTTGTAAGCTGCAGTAGCTAGTGCTTAAGGAGTGTAAAGACACATAATGATATCTCAAGGCAGTGTCTTTAAGTCACTTCACAGTCTGAAGTATGATATCCTGGCAAGGCAAGATACTATTGTGAGACATCTTTCCAAATGTTCAGTATCAGAAAGATACCAATATTTTTATTATTTCTTTTTTCTGTGAGAAGAGAGGTAATTGTAGCAAGTAAAAAGCATTTGATGGGAAATGTTAGTTTGAAGCACAGCAGAATAGTCAATAAAAATGACAGACAGGATAGATACTTTGTTCTTTGTTCTAAAACCCATTAGACAGTGAAGCTCCTGTTTCTGAAAGATTTCCTTTTAATTCTCTTTTAATTTGTTAGGATCCTAGCAAGAATGAAAGCAAATCACTTTTGCTGGTTTGAATATATGTAGCATGTTGCTGGTTAAGCATGCAACAAAACTGTCTGGTAGCAAATGCAATTCTTGCCTCATATTGTGATGTCAACTTCTTAATGGTATTAAAAGGCTTTTGGTGCAGTGTGCTCTGGAAGGTACAACATTAAAATGGCCACATAATTAGGTCTTTAAATTAAGCTTAGCTCTCCTTTACAAGCCTATGTTTTGGGGTAATTTGGCTGTTCCAGCCTTCCTGGCTATGGAGAAGCATGACATTCCTGTATGTGGATATCTAGGAGTTGAGGCTAATAGCAGTCTGCAACTTAAATTGCATAGGCTTTAATTAGCAGTGCTACTCTGGGAGGGCTTTTTCTTCCTATGAAGATCTTCTAAAGGAAACTGAGGAAGTTTTAATTTTCTACGCAAAATGTTCTCCCACTTTCTTGCACACCTGTGGTTGAGCAGGGCATTTCCATAGACAGTATCTGCCCCTGGGGACAACATTTAGTCCCTAACAGCCACTAGCAGAAATGAAGTAGGAAATGCTGAACAGCTTTAGCAATTACCAGTTCCAAATTGGCCAAGAAATGAGAGTTAACATCATCTATATTTCAAAAAATACCAAGGGACCTTTAATGAGGCAGCAGACTCTTCTCTCATCCTGTGAACAGCTCTTTCCAGCAGCACGGCTGGGGCAAATTCAACGGGACAAATCCAATTTGCTGATTTACAAATACCATGCCCTGCAAAACACAAGATGTTTGGAGGGCATCATCTCTTTAGTTTGTGTGATGAATTTTATTTGTTGAGTGTTCAGTTTGCAGTGGCTAGTACACATAATAGTTACATTTGCAGTGGGAAATACCAATAGTCCCTCTACAAAAAACGTAATATGGGGCTGTCTGGATTATTTGTTGCATTAACAAAACATTTTGTAGGTAACACATTTCAGCATAAAAAGCTGCACTGTTTTAACATGATGGGTTTCAGATGTGGCTATAAATGACATTAAGCTTTGCAGCAATATGAAGTTTCTATTTACTTCCCTGCCTCTCATTCTTTCAGGCAGCACTTGAAAGCGATGTGAAAGTTAAGCAGGTTTGCTTGTTCTTGTAGGCATGACTATTAGCTTGAACATTTTCATGGTAATATTCAGGCTTCCCAATGTCCATTTATCTAAAATCTGATTGAAAGGCACAAGAGAGAAACTTCTTATTTCTTACTTTCAGGAGTGAGTTCTGATATTGTTGGTTCCCAGGCCTTCAGCATAGCTGATTTAATACCTTTCTAGCACTGGTGTAGGATGTCGGGATAGATATAAGAGAAAAAAGAATTTTTAATGATACTTATGCTTTGGGAGTTATGTTACAGGTGCCACTTTTCTCTTCTCCTTTTCTGTTAGACTTTGCCATAGAATCATAGAATCACAGAATGATTTTGGTTGGAAGGGACTTTCAAGATCATCCAGTTCCAACCGCCCCTGCCATGTGCAGGTACACTTTCTAGTAGACCCGGTTGCTCAAAGCCCCATCCAACCTGGCCTTGAAAACTTCCAGGGATTCATAATAATTTGCTTTGTTGGTAGATGGGGCAGAACAGGTGAGATATTTTCCCTCTGACCTATACAGCTGAGGAGGAGTCTGTCGCAGACTAATTACAATCTTTAGTGTGCTTGGCACATGCTGCAGGATCAAAGTATCATAGGGGAAATCCAGGATTTGATAGCACAAATTCTAAAAGAATAAGAATATAAAAGATAATAATTTTCTGTTGTTTGTGTGATGTGTAACGGTGGATCTCATTGTTTTTTGCTAAGATCTCTTATCACAGAGTGCAGCGTACATCAAAGCCTGGAACTGACACTTGATAACCAAGACCAATGGCATTGTAGGCAGGTTTTCCCCCTCAGTGTAATCTCCCCCTACCCTTTTTTTTTTCTTTTTTTTTTCCCCAAAGAGCAAATGAATACCTCGATACATGATCTTTGATTCATCTTACCTAGCATGTGTGTTGTAAGTCAGTCTTTTGTGTTTGCAATTGCTACCAACAGTAATACAGAAGAAACCTGGCAAATTCCAAGTATTTAAAGAAAATGTATGTATTGCTTCAGTATTGTTCTCACAGGATTCGTTTTGAATGCTATCTTGAGCCTCTGAATTTAGCGGACTCTGCAGGATTATTACATGGGTTGCGTGAACCAGTCTGTTTTGGTTTTTTTGTTTGTTTTTTTCATTGACTCAACCCCCACCGATACATGTTGTTGCAAAAAGTGAAGGAGCAGGAAGCATGAAGGAAAAATAATTTTGATCATTTGAACATGAGATCTTCTGGATAGGCAGTGGGGATTTGTGCAGTATAAATGGTTGTGTCTAGGCTGCTGTGTTCAGGGGAGGGAAAACAGGATGGCTTGTCCTATGTGATGTGAGCAAGGAAAGAGGGGGGAGGAGAGCTGCCCGTAGCGTGAATAGCTAAATGCAAAACAAGGCTAAAGGTTCCTTTCATTACTCCAGGAGTAATGTCTGATAATCTGTGGGAATGTTTTACCCTTAATATATATCAAATACGTAAGGATAATTGCCGGGCACCACCTTGAAAAGAAAGGGTAGTTGAAGGCTTCTTCACAAGCCCCTTGAAAAGCACTGAGCAAAATACTCATTAATGTTGTTAAATTGAATAAAATTCAAGAAAGAAAAGTGTTTGTTCTATGTACTGGATAATCTATCTAAAGCTTGTGAAGGCTGTACGTATCCATGGGTAGGACAGGTAAAGCTCCCTGTCTAATGACCTGATGGAGTAATTTAAAGGGAAGATGCTAGAAGAGATCTGAAATGGAGAGAGTGGCTTGGGTGATGCTGAGCTGCTATGTGAGTAAAGCACTGTAGATATCTAAAATAATCACATCAAGAGATATTTTTTCAACATGCTTGATGACCATTTTTCCTTTCATTTAACTTATGAAAGTTTTTCCATGGAGATTATCTACAGCTGAATGACAGTACCTGTTGTGATTTACTATTCAGTCCATGCTTAAATTAATAGTAGCCCGCTGACACAAGTTAATTACATTTTAAAGCATTATTGACATCCACTGAAGAGAAGCATCTCTTATGCATCAAAGTTGCCATAAATTCCTGCTGCTAGACTACTTGTTGGTTTGTAGAGATGGGCTCCTTCATGAAGTCTAAATATGGTTTTGGTATACTTTGAAAATATGTGCTTGTAATTTTGTTTCTTCCTGTTGTTCTTGCATGTATGACATTAACATGCAGAGGGTGTTTTGATTGCTCTGGTTTTAGCAGTCAAGCAATTTTTGCCATGACCTGCTGGGACACTACTTTTGTTCAAATTTCAACATTTCATTTTAAAAACAGTCTGCTACCTGTATATGGTAAATTAGATAAGGAAGAACCTGCCAGGTTTTAATATCTTCTCCCATTTTCTGCTCAGAGGTGACCAGTAGTCTTTCTTTCCTTATTTTTCCCCATTTTCTCCATTGTCTCTTGGTAAATTACTGTAATCCAATTTTGGGTTTTATTAAATCATATTCTTTTAAGGAACTAGGTAAGCTAGATGTTGAGAGATATACTTTGGATTGCAATGTAAAGCTTATAAATACTGGGGTAAAAAGATTGCTGAGCCTCAGTGAATGTTTTTATTTGCTTTAACAGAGTAAAATTGTGTGGAACATCTTTTGCTAAAATGGCACAAGGGAAGGCATGGTTCTTGGGTAAAGAGCCTGTTTGGAGCTGTTCCTTAGCTGTTTTGATTTTTGTATGTAACAGAATGCCTCAGTCCTTATGAAACACCACAAACTTGTCTACTCTGGAGTATAATGACTCTAACGAATGAGTTTCATGAATTTCATTGCTGATGCAGTGTGTTCTTCACCTCTGGGTTTTAATATCTGCTGCCTGTCACTGTTTTGCTCTGATTTCTGTTAAAGAAAAAGCCAATAACTACAAAGATCAATGACTTTTATTGTTATTAATCAGATATATTAAGTCAGAAACAATAGAGAAGATGCCTTATCATTTACCTGCAGGTAGCCCAATGCTGAGCGCCTTGCAGCAAGACAGCAGTCTGGTGAGAGACTGAATATAGGACTTGTTTGCTGTCTAAGTTTTGGCATAAAATGCCATGTAAAGTCTACAGATTTTATTATTGTTGGGCAGACCTACACTGTTGAGGGGAGAATAGTGCCAATGTGGGCAACGTATGGAGTTAACCCAGCTCTTAACAGCAGCAGGCAACATGACGTATAATCTCACACATGTGCATGTGTACAAGGGTCTCTTAGTATTCTGGCATATTAAGTAGAGTGAGGAGAGGATTTTTTAATCTGTTGCGAACTCCAGCCAATGTAGCCAATGTAATCCCCCCATCTGGCTGTTTCCCAGGCAACTGGCAGATGGCTACAACAATAAATGGCAAAATACCTGCATCCTCCCCCTCCTTGAAATGCTAAAAATACTGTAATACACAAAAGTAGGTGAGAAAAGCTATAGTGTAAAATGGTATATTAAGCACATGGGCTCCCTGGCTCATCTATCAGAGAAGAGTTGCAGTGCTAGTGCAGCTGATGTCCCTTTGCCATTCATATTAGGGCGAGATGTCAGCCTTGCCAGTGAGAGTGCAGTGACTGGTGTCATTGTGGGCATGTTTGTGTTTTCCTGGGTTGTTTTTGTTACATAAGCAGAGAGTTGGTTGTGTATGTGTATTCCTAAATATTTAAGATAAAATAAAAATAGTCTTAAACACTGTGGAAGTCAGAAGTACAACAGATGGCAGTAGCTTCATTTTTGGGTTTTATTTCGTGGCTCTTGCAAAATGGCTAATACAAACCCTTGTTGGCAGCTCATACTGAGGGCATTTTCATGTGGGAGTGTTGTTGCCATGCCCTCTACCTGAAGGGGACTTTTCTCCATATCCTTCTTCTTCTGACACTCATTACCAAGCCAGCTGCATGAGTTTGGGATGTCAAGCGTGGGTCCAATAGTGGCATCTCTAGTTTGGTCCATCAGGGTCTTATTAGTTAACCATTTGGGGTAAGAAAGAGCCAGCTGTTACTTCCATGCTTGCTTTTGCATTTTATTTCTGTGTAGCAGTGAATGTTGGAAATAGCTTCTTTGTTTTGAAGGTAACATTTCTTCCATGAGCAAATTAAGCCTCATCTCATGGGCTTTTCATCTTTGTCACAGGGCAAGGTCCTGTCTTGATGACCTGCCCAGTAAGACTGATGAATCATTTTGGTTTGAGCAACATCTAAGGGATGTTAGTGCATGTCCGCTGAACCCCTCCATTTCTGCTGTAGTGAATATAATGGTCATTTATCAGTGGCCACTGACAGCCAGAAACCTGTGTGCCCCTTACTACTGTGTGGTTTTCCCAAGCTACCATGCAGCTAATGAAGTGACAAGGAAAGAGGACAGCGTGGCAGTAGCAGAAATGTACCGCAGGTCAGATTGACTGCAGCACAGGGAATTCATAAGCACTAGAGCCGCAAGTGCGACAGAGACAAAACAGTGTTTCTCCTTATGCTGCAACTCAGGAGAAGACTCTGCCAGCAGAAATGTGTTTGTGGTGATGGACACATGGTAAGGTCCAGCTTCTCAGGACTTTTGGTTTTTCTCATTGCCAGCTTTTCTGTTTCCCTAGAGAAAAGGCTTGCTCAAATCTACCCGGTAGAAGAAATACTCTAGAATAGGTCCTAGAGGACGTGGATCATGTGAGGACTTGTACCTAGAAAGGTTTTAATCTGGATTTTCTCATTGATAGATGCAACAAAATCTGTTGAGGATAATGCTTACCGAAAGCAATAATGAAGGCAGTCAGTGAGACTTTGGGTTTTGTAACCGCTACTTTTTGTATGTGTGAGTTTTCTGCTTGGCAGCAGGGGTGGATTGCCTTTAAACAGATGATTGATGAGTTTAAGCAGCCTCCTTGACAGTACCTTCATTATTTTTTGTCAGTCAAATTATATCATGTTATTAAAAAGCAGAATAGCAAGTGGTGTTGGAAAACCTTTACTCATAGCTCCTCTTTTTGATAATTTCTTGTATATTTCTGCTTTAAGCAGCAAATAATGCTTTGTGTGGTTTGGTGGTTGATGGTTGTTGGTATTACCTGTCCTAGCATTTCTGATACTTATCAGCCTTCTCTCCTATGTTAATGAATGTGTATTCTCTTTCTATTAGCTTTCCATAGATTTTCTATTAGCCCACTTTAGAGAGTCATAAAGTCAGCATGAGTGAGAAGATGAGGAATGGATATTCCTGCCTATGAAGTGCTGTCCTACTGTGGAGAGGGCATGGATAAATGCATTGGAAGGGCTATGGACATCAGAGCTGATTTTCTTCAGGCTATGGACATCAGAGCTGGTTTTCTTCAGGCCATGTCCTTTCAAGAGCAGGAAAACTTGTTTAGAAGGGTTCAGATTGGAAGGCAAGACTCAATATTGACTTTTTTCTCTTTCGAGATAAGAATGTGGAGTAATGTGTACCAGTTTGCTGTAGGTATTAATATAAAACTTCTGAGGCTGTCATTCTCCCCAGGTGTGAATGCCTGCATTAGGTTGGATCTGTAGTCCTGTGTTTCTTGTCCCCAGCAGGGAAGATGCTATCTCTGAGGTTGAGCCTCTTGCTCTTTAGGTGTGCCCATCCCTGTGGTTTACCCAAATTCAAGAAGACCCTGCAGCCTTTTGGCAGTGGGAGGGCTGTGTTTGTACTCTCCCTGGCAAAACGTAGGCCAGGAGCATGGGGGAGGGTTCGTCATGCAGAGGCTCTCCTATAGAGATTTGTCATTTAATTCCACGTCACCCAGTGGTAAATAGCTTTTCGGCAAGTTAAATAGCAGGTAGGTGGTATTGGGGACAGATTTGGCAGGAAAAATGACTGGAGGAACTCAAGAACTAAAATTAAAGTGGCCTTCCAGTGACGCAAGGACTGGCATTTTTGTTTGCTTAGTGTAACTTTTTAATTTGCAGTTTTACTCTAAGGATTCATTGGCATTTTTCTCAAGCTTTCCTGGCCTTTGGATTCAGTTGCACAAATCTCTAGCTGGCTCTTGCCATCCTTCCCTGTACTCTCTAGCAGGAACTGGGACGGGCTTTCCTTTGGAAAGCTGAAGTCAGTGTCCCCCAGGATCCTGTGCCTACCTCAGAGCACGAAGTTTTCACTTGTTTACATCCTTGAAAGCTTGGTTTGGTGTAATGGCAAAGATTGGCATGTTTATTTTCTTTGAAGCTGAAGGGTGGCTATTGTGTTTTAAGAATGTCTTTTATAAATTCAAAGGGCCCTGGTACCAGCTGAAGAACATGAACATCAATTTCTAGATAAATTATTTCTGCTCCCTAAGTATTCACAGTGGCCATTTGGCAGGCAATTAACCTTACAATAGAATATTCCAAATAACTGACATAGTGGGTGAGAATTGAAAATCGTAAAGATTTTTAAATTGCCTTTCAAATCAATGTCATCTGCGCGTTCCCTGTTACCCACTTTCACAATGGCTTCTCAGCCCTTGTCAGTAAAGTGGGTGCTCGACATCATTCTCACCTCTCAAAAAGACTGAGGTATGTGTCTCCTCCTTTTAAGCCCTGCACATTCAGGGGCTTGTATCAAGTATCTAATGTGAGAGCTGTCACGGATTGGCTGAAGAGACCTTTCTGCTGCAAAGAACACTGGGGATTTTGGATTTTTTTCATTTTATGAGTGTGAAATGGTTGGTTTTAAGCAGTGGGTAATTTTTCCCATGCTTACCTACTGTTACTACGTACTGCAGAATAGTTTTGGAGCAATTAAGTCTATTATAACTTGTAGAGATGAGTCACTCCTGTAAAACACTGCTAGGAAAGAGCATGGGCTTTATATGCTGGAACATGCTCTGTTCATCGCTGTACCAGGGATCAACCAGGGATCACAACAGGATTCGGGTAGTACCATGTAGATCTGATATCTTCATTTTTGTTCAGTCATCCCGAGTTCTGAGTTTTCTCTTTGCTGTATAGCATAGATGTAAAAGAATGGGATTAGTAGTAGAGAGGGATTTGTGCGCACCACATACTTATAGCATCTTCAGTTGTTGCTGCCTTATTTATATATTGTCATGGGGTGTATGTTGTTTTGTTTTGTTGGTTTTAAGTTGAGAAGCTGACAAGGTAGGCAGGTCGGGGACTGGAAAACCTCTGATCGGTTCTTGCATCCAGACAAAAATTGGAGAGGCAACTTAACCTTGGGAATTTGAGTTTGAATCTGAACACTTTTGTCCTGGGCCTTGCAAAAATCAAAGGTTTTAGGCAAGAAAGTCTGGTTCAAACCCGTTTTAAGCTCAAGCCTGTGAGTGGGATTTGTGCAGACTATAAAGTCCTGTGAATTTTGTATGCATACGTTTAATGAGTGCTTAGAAACTTATTCTATATGTCCTAAAAGAATGTCACCTATTTCTTGGTAACCATTTTGCCTAACCTGTAAGTCTATTCAGTGCAATACTTGTAGTATATATGACACTGTACGAAAGAGTTGTTATACCATGTTAGACACTTAGATATTAAAGACACAAATGGCTTACCAATGTGGTGACTCAAAAGTCCTTGTCAAAATGGCAAGAAACTTTCTAACATGGTATTGGGTGAAGCTTGGGATATGGAAAACTTGTTCAGTAAAATGCATTTCCATTGCTCTTGCTGCTTTTCCTCTAGTTTTGCCTGTCTGCCACTGCTGGCCCATGGCCCTGCATGCACTCTGTGTCCTTTAAAAGCTGGTGTTAGGTCTAGCTGCATGTGTTACGGTGGAGTGCTCTGGGTTTGCTTTTATCAGGCATCCCTGCAGGACAGTGTTTTAGTCTTCAGTTCTTGTTGATCTAAATGCCATGTTTTTCCAAAGAGGTATTAAGTAGATGATAAGTCATGACAGCAATAATGGAAGAACTATGCACTGAAATGAAAGGGTTTTCCCCAGCTACCTTGGAGGTTCAAAAGTGATTTGCACCAGATTACTGAACTGATGAAGCCCAAGACACGAGAAGCTGCCTATCTAATGCTAGGCTTAAATTTGGATAAGACTGAAGGTGGTGGTAGCACCACATAGCATTGGGATGGGCTGGGGGTTGTCTGCAGCTAGATAGGTGGAGGAACAATAATGGCCAAACCAGTTTTGTAGGCTGAGGGCTTTTTACTTGGGTCTGGATCAAAATGCGAGAGGTGAGATATTCAATTAGAGCTGGGAACTGTGAAGGGCAACAAATGGAATGACCTGAATATGAAAATTGAAAAGCACCAAGCTTGCACAAGGAAAATGCAGCAAGGGCTTTTAGTTAAAGCCATGGTGAAGGGGCTCTAGAAACATGAGTGAAGCAACCTTGTAGTGCAAGGGAACAGGCATCACCTCCGTGCCTTTCTTCCTGTATCCCTGGAAACAATGGTTTATTCTTTATGACCAAGCAGGATAATCAAAAAAAGACTTGATTGTATATTATCAATATTTGAATGATACGCAGTAACAAATGATTCCTAAATACAAGTTAATGATAACTGTTAAGAATTATCTGTTACTAGAAGTGGACTTTCAGAACAGAAGTAAAACTCTGAGTTGAGCCAATAGCAGCACTAATCGGAGCCTGAATCATAAATAAGGGGCTAATTTTTATATGGTGTTTTGCATTTTCAAAGCATTGAACCAATGAACACATTTCAGGAAGCTTTTTTTCATGTCAGCTTTTTGTAAACTGGTTGGCATGGCTGCTGGGTAAAGGACATACTATTCTTTTGTCTGTATTTGCAGAGTCATGTGGCAGTGGTACATGGTGTAATAGCTGTTTTTACCATACCAGCGACAGTAAAATAAAGCTTTGAAGTGAAGAGTTTATTTTTTCGGCTCCATTTCCCTAAGCTCTAGTACAGGGGAAAAAAAAAAATACTTCTGAATTTTTAATTTCTCTTCCGTTCATGACGTTGTTCACTGTGTGAAACCCACCTGTATTTTGAGTAAAGCTAGTCTTCCTCATGTGGCCTGCTTGAAATCAAAAGGTCATTAAGACATACTGAACATCACTTAGAACATTTTTTTGATGTAGTCAGGTTAAAATGTTTGATCATCAGCTTTAGTTGTATAGGAAAAAAAAGGTAAAAGAGGTTGTTCCTCTCGTCTTTGGCTGAATCTGTTGGTTTTAAGACTTGTGGTTACAAGGACATCTGGGTCATAATTATTACTGTGTAATGGGAACATCTAAAAAAGCCAGTGTTTGTTCTACAGTAATAAAGCCAGTGAGAAATTACTCTAGTCAGAGAAAGAATGAGTAATTTTGGGGAAATTTGGAGATTTCTTTAATTTTCTTTTCCCTTTATTACATGTTTTAAGGTTGGAGTACCCATTCGTGTTCAGAACACTAGGCATCACTGACTTCGCTTTTATGTGAAGTGTCAGGCAAGCACTGTTCCCTCTAAAACACAGGAGTGACTCAGTGGTGGGCTAATTTTTCAATACCAAAGAGAAAGTTGCTTTTGGTGTATTATTTCTACCTGTTCCTTTCTAAGGCAGATGTCACAAGTGCTGCAGTGTTAACACTGGTTTTAAGCACAAGGTAGCATATTGGTACTTTAAAAACCTTCAAAGATGAATATTTTAAATCTAGAGATGCATCAAAGCATCATCTTGTTACTGGAACACTATGTTACAGTGCTGTAAAGCACAGACTGGTTGTATGTGTTCATTATTGTAGTATCCACTTTAGCCTTGTTTGAAGTGCACTGCGTTGGCAGTGTCTTTGTAGTCCTGATGGTCTGCAGAAATCACAAATGAAAGATTGTATAAAGATGAAGCAGGGTAGATCAGAGGATGTGTCTGCAGAAATCCAACGACCTTCTGTGTACATGGTGCATGTAACTTCTCAGTGTAGAGAAGTTCGTACCCTGCCTGTCAGGGAGCCACTGCAGTTTACATGCACATTTCAGATGTCTTTTTCTGGGGCATTATTGTCAGGTACATTTATTTGTCTGCTTAGATTGCTTTGATTTTAGTTTGAAAATTAATGTCTTATATCTTCTGTTTGAGTGTTTTGGAAAAATATCAGTCATCACCACCAGCAGCAGTAAGAATGTTTGTTGAAGAATAAATCAAGTAATTGCTAATGATGTCCTAACTTAAAGCATTTTTTATTACAAAAAAAAAACCAAAAAACAAAAAACAACACCCTTATTCTGTTTGATCAACACATTGATAAATCCATCAAGTGAAATACATTTTAAAGGTTTAGCATTTTTATTTTCCACTTCTATTTAAAGAACAAGGAAGGGAGGTAGGGTTGCTCTGAACAACGTCCTTGCTGTGTATCAGGTTGCTCCAAGTTGGCTTTATTGCTCATGTTTATAAAAAATATGGCTGCCTAAAAAGTAGAATTGTAAAAACGCAACCACAGTGCAAACAACATAAGCTTGAGAAATGCACTCAAAAGAATATTCTTAGAAATGAACCCCCTTGTTACTCTTTTCAACATCTGGGTTAGCTTCTGCCTCTTAATTTAAGCTGGGCTGCCTCTCTTTTATGTCACTTAGTCTAGAGGGAGGAGAGTGGCACTGCCTAAAAATGAATCCCTCGTATTCTGGGCTGCACCACTCTGTAATCACTTGGTCTTCCTTACTCTGTGGAAAAAGTCCTGGTCCTATGTGAGTGTTTTTTCTGACAGCAAGTCCAGGCAGGGCAAGGGTGACCACATTCTTTTCCTCTTCCCCTCTCGTCCTTAAGGTCCATTGGTTGGCATTTTTTTCTGTACTTTTGTATGCTCAGACTTGGCTTCAGCCTGTGCATCTCTTTTGTAGTGCTCTGAAAGTGCCTTTCTAGGGCCTTACACATCTCATAAAGATAAGTACTATATGAGCTCCTTCGTGCTAGCTTTATAACCAATCTGATTTTCTGAGTTTTGTCCAAATATTGAGCAAATTACTGTGGCTGAAGCTAAGACTGAGCTATGTCCAGCACCACCTCCATCCCTCAGACAGAGCTGTGATTTTCCAGACTCCCTTCTCTGGGCTTCAGCTGCCCTTCCCTTTGCAAAAGTGGCTTGCAAGTACCAGCAGATAGGAGTTTCTTGACATAAACATGAAATCTCACTGGTGTTCGCAGGCCTGTGCAGTGCAGACATGGAGCTAGGCTCTCTACAGTTGCTGCCTTCAGCTTTTTGTGATTTGCAGGCACCTGAGTATTTTCTATTATAGGTGCAGACCTTTTATTCTGACCTTAGCCTGCCAGCAGCAGGCTTGCTTTTCTCTATCACCTTGCAGCGAGTGATTCTCTGAGGAGCTGTGGACTGTGAAGCTACAAAATTGTATTCAATTCTGTACTGGTCTACCATCAGTAAATTTTTATCTGTCCCTTTATTTATGGCACCTGCCTGATACACTGAGCTTTGTCTCTTTACAAGTATCATCAATCTCTGGAAGTACAATCATCCATTTTACCTCAGAGGACACACTCTTTCTCTTTAAAATTTATTTATTTATTTTCCCCTGGAAGAGATACAGGGCACCAGCATGCTTCTGACCCAGGCAGCCACCTTTGTTTCCCACCTGCTTTCAAAGGGTTCTTCACCACAACAATTAAATCCTGACCAGTCAAAACCTGGGTATGAGACAGTATGGAAACAACTCACAGTAGAGAGAGCCAAGTGAGGCAAGGACAGTGGTGCTTAGTAGAAAGACCTGTTTCAACAAGAAGAGCTTTTGCTGCCTGTGATTCTGTCACCTTCCCAGCTGGAACAGAGGTTCTCTCCCGCTGACCTCCCAGCCCTGTAAAATTACAAATTAGGAGCAGGAAACACCAACCGTAAGCCATTCCCCCTTGTCCTGTCACTACATGCCCTTTTAAAATGTCCCTCTGCATCATTCTTGTAGGCCCCCTTTAGGTACTGGAAGCTGCTCTAAGGTCTCCCTGGAGCCTTCTCTTCTGCATGCTGAACAAGCCCAGCTCCCTCAGCCCGGCTTCCTAGGAGAGGTGTTCCAGCTGCCTGAGCATCTTTGTGGCCTTCCACATGGTAAACCTTCCTTTCTCATATCATGCTTTTAGCACTCAGCAGGGTGGCACCCGGAAGCTTGCAGGAGCGCTGGTCTTCAGCAAAAGGAGCTGTGCTGCACCAATTCCTGTCTGCTGAAACCATCAAAAGAATAAGAAACCACAGTTTAAAATACCTCCTCAGAAAACAATTAGTCCTTTTTAAGAGAAGGAGGAGGGGAAGACTTCTTAGGCTCCCTGTTTTGCATCTGCAAGCATTGTATGCTGGTAGTGGAATGTGCTTGGATCAACTGAATTAGCAATTTCTATCAAACAACTTGAGCTTACAAAAAAATTATTGAATGCACTGAAGAGTGACAAATTAACTTTATAAAACCAAAAGCTGGCTAAGTTTTCTTTACAGATACTGCCTCTTCTTTTTGTGATGCTGTTTGTCATCAGCCAGAAGAAGAAATGTCAGGACTTGATTTGTGGGCACATCCCTACCTGAATTCCCACTGGTTTCATTATCACAGAAAAGTGAGAGAATGGGGAGATGTATGAAAATATTGTTGCATGCTGCAGTGGTAGAATCATAGAATCATAGAATAGTTAGGGTTGGAAAGGACATTAAGGTCATCAAGTTCCAACCCCCCTGCCATGGGCAGGGACACCTCACACTAAGCCATGTCACCCAAGGCTCTGTCCAGCCTGGCCTT